>CP092864.1:97299417-97454807 GCA_030710605.1 Cordylochernes scorpioides
CAACTGGAAGGTATCAAGTAAGATTACCCTTTAGGGTTACTCCGAATTTCGGAAATTCAAGAAGAGTTGCTTTTAAGAGATTTCTTTCTCTTGAAAATAAGTTATTAAAGAGTGAGCAACTTTATAGTCGGTATAAACTTTTTATGAAGGAATATTCATCGCTAAATCATATGCAAATTATCTCAGCTGTAGATATTCCTAAATCCCCGTCCCAGGTCTATTATATGCCACATCATTGTGTGCTAAAAGAGGAGAGTACTACCACTAATCTCAGAGTAGTCTTTGATGCCTCAGCTTGCTCTGATGATAGTCCCTCTTTGAATAAAGCCTTACATATAGGTCCTAAATTACAAACAGACATCTTTGACTTTCTATTGAGGTTTCGGACCTTTTTTGTTGCACTATCTGCAGATATTGAGAAGATGTACAGGCAGATATTGATTCATCCTGATGATAGTGACTATCAGAGAGTCTTGTGGCGTGATTCACCATCAGATGCTATTCAAGAATATAAGTTAACAACAATCACTTATGGAACAGCATGCGCTCCATATTTGGCCATTAGAACGTTACATCAGTTGGCGGATGACGAAGCGATGAATTATCCTGTTGCTTCGGAAATTGTGAAGAGAGATTTTTATGTCGATGACCTTCTTACAGGAGCAGATACTGTGGGAGAGGCACAAGTTTTGATTCGACAGATCATTGCTTTGTTAGCTGAAGGAGGTTTTCCCATTAGGAAATGGGTTTCTAACAGTCCGAAAATACTTGAATTCTTACCTAAAGATCAAAAGGGCATCAATCAATCCTTTGATTTCAAGGATCTCCCGTCAGTTAAATTACTGGGCATTTTGTGGAATCCGACCTTAAACTCATTTCCCATCAGAGTGAGGCCCCCTGATATTCAGGTTAATTCTAAGCGGTCGCTTCTATCATTGATTGCGAGAATCTACGATCCTTTGGGCTGGATGGCTCCTTTGGTTATCATTTTTAAAATCATGCTGCAAAAACTCTGGGCCAAGGGATGCAACTGGGATGAGACATTGCCCGAGTGTATTCAAAGGCAATGGACAGGCATTGAGGGAGATATTAATCAATTGAACAAAATTTCAATTCCGAGGTACATTCCTTGCCGAAATTCTATTCTCACTCTGGAATTACATGGATTTTGTGATTCTTCGGAAAAGGCCTATGCAGCAGTTATTTATGTAAAATCTTGTAAGAATGATGGATCAATTGATATATCTTTAATTGCATCTAAAACAAAAGTTGCTCCAATCAAGGCCTTATCTCTGCCCCGCTTGGAACTGTGTTCAGCTTTGCTGTTGGCAAATTTATTTGTTGCGGTAAAAGAGTCATTGAGTTTGCATTTTGATCAAATTTTCTTGTGGAGCGACTCCACCATTGCTCTTAATTGGATAAAATCAGAATCTAAAAGATGGAAGACTTTTGTTGCTAATAGGGTTTCAACTATTCAGAGAAAGACACCACCCCATTCATGGTTCCATGTACCAGGTTCGGAAAACCCTGCAGACTTGGCTACAAGAGGACTAACTCCTGCACAATTGGTTGATAACCAGTTATGGTGGCAGGGACCACATTGGTTGCAGGACCCATCGGTTAAATCTTGCGTTGATTTGCCTCCCTCAGATGAACTCTCTCCGGAAACATTGATTGAGGAGAGGTCGACAATCTTGGTCTATCACTCTATAATGGGACCTATGCCTGAATTACTTCTGAAATACTCATCTTGGATAAGAACAGTTGATGTAATGGCATTTTGTTTGAGATTCATTTCAAATTGTAAATCAACTAATAAATCGTTAAATCGATTCCTATCAGCCTCAGAAATTCATAATGCAACGGTTAAAATCATCATATTAATTCAAAATCAAGCTTTTATTCAGCATATTGGGTGGCTTCGAGATAAGGGCTTTGTGTCGGGGAAAAGCAATCTCAGGTTTCTAAATCATTTCCTTGATGCTGATGGAATTCTTAGAGTTGGAGGAAGACTTCAACATTCAAATCTTGATTATAGTCAAAAACATCCAATAATCCTACCAAAAAGACATCATTGTACAGATTTGATTATCGAACATTATCATAAACAATCTCTACATTCGGGTCTACAAACCACATTATCTGTGATTTCTCAAAAATATTGGATTATTTCTTGTAAGGCTGCAGTGAAGAGAGTTCTGAATCAGTGTATTACCTGTTTTAAACATCGATCCAAGGTCGTGACTCAAATTATGGGTGAATTGCCACTTGAAAGGGTGGTGCCATCCCGGCCTTTCCAACGAGTCGGAGTAGATTTGGCGGGCCCTATCATTACTAAGCCAATGTTAAAAAGATCAAAAATACTGTTTAAGACTTATATTGTTTTATTCATTTGTTTCACCACCAAGGCAATACATCTTGAGGTGGTTTCTGATCTCACTGCAGAAGCATTTATAGCTACTCTTAGGAGATTTACCTCAAGACGCGGATTGCCTTCAGATATTTTCAGTGATAATGCTACAAATTTCAAATTGGCCAATAGAGTTTTGTTGGATTTTTACAGGGAGTTGGATATTCAAAATTTCTGTGCTCAAAAAGGGATTAGGTGGCATTTTATTCCTCCCTCCGCTCCCCATTTTGGTGGACTTTGGGAGGCAGGTATTAAATCTGTTAAAAGTCATTTAATCAAAGTAACGAAGTCGGCCATT
Source organism: Cordylochernes scorpioides (assembly GCA_030710605.1). Classification (NCBI taxonomy): domain Eukaryota; kingdom Metazoa; phylum Arthropoda; class Arachnida; order Pseudoscorpiones; family Chernetidae; genus Cordylochernes; species Cordylochernes scorpioides. The sequence goes on from CP092864.1 coordinate 97,302,126, forward strand.
CTTAACTTTGAAGAATTTTATACGTTGCTTACTCAGATAGAAGCAATTTTGAATTCGAGACCACTTCTCCCCCTTGATTCCAACTTTGATTCTTATGAAGCACTAACTCCTTCACATTTTTTGATTGGTTCCCCTATTCTAGCTATTCCAGATGAAGTTGTGGATGATTTAAGTCACATTTCCCGTTGAAAATGTATCCAATCAATGAAGAATATTTTTTGGAAAAAATGGTCCCAAGACTATCTTAATCTGTTACAAGCACGTCCAAGGTGGCATAGGACTCATCAAGATCTACAACCTGGACAGCTTGTACTCATGAAACAAGACTCCACACCGCCTCATCATTGGCCTCTGGCGCGAATCATCGAAACCTATAAAGGACCAGACGGACACGTGCGAGTCGTAGACCTTAAAACTCCAAAGAATGTACTCAAGCGTCCCATCACCAAGTTAGCTCCTCTGCCATTCAAGGAATGAATTCTATTCTTGTTGGACTTGGCTGTCCAACGGGGGGGAGTATGTTTGGTTAAATTGCATATTTTCTTGTTTGTCATTTATAATAGAAATTGTTGGTCATTGTTTTACATAATTATTTATTTTGATTTAATCTGTGTACATATTTTATTGATTCGGTAACACTGTGTTGTATATATATTTTGTGTTGCTTAGTTATTTCTGGTAGTTTTTAAGTCAGTCTAGTCAGTCAGTCTAGTTAAAATCATTCATAAATTCATGTAGCCAATTCAAAGATAAATTAAATATTCATAGGTTCCTTATCGATTTGCTTGGAGTTCACTTTATTCAAACCACAGAACAAAGTCAAGTTTTACTCATCGCTGTACCGTAGCGCATAAGGTTTTCGCTCGGTAGAACACGCGAACAACAAGAGGCATAAATATGATTGAATAAAGAAACAAATTCTTCAATCAAAAACATATAAATTTAATGAGATGGTGACAAAAGATAGTGCGCTTGAGGCATCGAAGAAAGATAGCCAAGAATTATCAAAGACACAGCCATCAACTACCACTATTAATTCGATGAAGGAGGTCCTTAAGGTTTTTCGAAACAAATATAAACCAAAACTCGATAATCCAAAATTTCATGGTTACAATCCATCCAGATCAAATCAAGCTAGGGGAAATTAATGTTTCCGATCGAAATCAAGAAGTCGTATCGATTAAAACAAACTTGGCATCAATAATGTTTATATACGCTGTGGCCGAAACAACTTTCTATCAAAGGAGTAGAATAGACCAATCAAGGTTGAATTGCGTTTCATGCCACAAAACAGGTCGTGTGGCTAGGGTGTGCATCAAAACTTTGCTCAGTAATCAAAATTACAGTCAAACCAATCATATCGCCTGTTCGGTACACTTTTTGATTGGTACACTATGATGTAGGTTCGTTTTGGATTAAAATGGTCTCAAGCAAAGGTGATAATATATTTAAAGAGGATCAACTTTATATTGGGGTGGTTCGTTTGATTTTGAAAAAATGATTCAATTATTTATCCGTGGTATTTTAATTTATTAAGGATAAATATAGATATTAATATAATGTTACAAATTAAATATTTAGTAAAAAAGAAGTTGAAAAATGTTTGATTCAAACGGATGGATGGGAAAAGACGTCAGCCCGTGATGGCCGTCAGTATTCGAACGTACCGCCGCCCGTGCTTCCCACGTGACCGCCGCCGCCGCGCATGCGCGCTGACCTTAAGTCACCGCCGGCTGGATGGTGGCGGCTGAAAGGCCGTTCAAACTGTTTTCTTTTCTTCTCGCGCGGGCGTGCTTTGCCTCCCGCAGACCACGTGAGGCCCAGCGCAAATTACCTTTCACTAACATTCCTCCCACCAATTTAATTGATATAAATTAAATTCTAATACTATATTTTCTTGGCTATAGTAGAGGCTAATCTAAATTTGTTCTATTTCTAATGGAAAAAGTCGCTGTACTGGACGAAGAAAAACTCCCGATGATGTCTTCACTCTTGCGACTCGAACTTGTCCATCGGCCCCAGGTAGCACCTCCTCCACTTTTCCTAATGGCCATGAAATCCTTCTCTTTTGAACGTTTCCTATAGATTATCGAGTTCTAGAAATAGCTAGAGCTGCAACGTAGGCTTGCGTATTGAATATTACTCTCGCGTCTAGAACATGCATCTTGCGTCTGGGACATGCATCTTGCGTCTGGGACATGCATCTTGCGTCTGGGACATGCATCTTGCGGTACTCCAGTGGTACATACAGCTGGCTTGAGGTGGTACATACAGCTGGCTTGAGGTGGTACATACAGCTGGCTTGAGGTGGTACATACAGCTGTCTCCTTCGCGGCCTGCGTCCTCCTTTATAGGAGTTGATCTTATTTCGACTTTCTTGTCAAGAGTGATGGTCTCCATTCGAAGGCATCACCATTGGATAAGTGTGTGCATCTACTTTCTCCACGGGGACGAAACGGCACTTTACCCACAAATTTGCATGCAATGACTGAACTCCAGCATGGCACATTAGTCGATGGTAACTCCAAATTAGCTGACCTGTAACTCCATTCGAAAGCATCACCATTGGATAAGAGTGTGCATCTACTTTCTCCACGGGGACGAAACGGCACTTTACCCACAAATTTGCATGCAATGACTGAACTCCAGCATGGCACATTAGTCGATGGTAACTCCAAATTAGCTGACCTGTAACTCCATTCGAAGGCATCACCATTGGATAAGAGTGTGCATCTACTTTCTCCACGGGGACGAAACGGCACTTTACCCACAAATTTGCATGCAATGACTGAACTCCAGCATGGCACATTGGATAAGAGTGTGCATCTACTTTCTCCACGGGGATGAAACGGCACTTTACCCACAAATTTGCATGCAATGACTGTACTTCAGCATGGCACATTGGATAAGAGTGTGCATCTACTTTCTCCACGGGGACGAAACGGCACTTTACCCACAAGAGTCCACTTTCATCTTCATAAACACGCAGGTTCTTGAATTTCTTATTCATGACTCCCTCGAACGAGCACTGTTGAACCAATCTGATCACCTTTTCTTCAGCTAATGTCATTTCCTCCATCGTAATAGGGCCTTTTGTAATTTTGTTCGAACGTTTTCTCTGCAGCCAATCCAGAAATCTTCTCCAGTATGCAACCATCCGAAGAATTTTGTGATAATTGGAGAACTGAGTGATCTTCGCCAGCATATCTCTTTTTTTTCTACAGACTGTGTCCAAAATTGTTCTTCTTTCTCAAGCCAAACTGGTCCCTCCCACCATCTAGTAGTAATCAATTGCGAGATTGAAGCTCCACGTGAGGGGATGTCTGCAGGATTTTCTTTACCAGGAACGTGCCTCCAATCAGTTATGCTTAAATTTTGTCGAATCTTCTTTACTCTTCCTGCGACAAACACTGACCAGTTCATATCACGTTTAATCCATGCTAAAGCAGTAGTAGAGTCCGTCCACAATGTAATTGGTATATCTTCGAACTCTATCATAGATTTTATGTGGACAGCCAATCTAGATCCGATTTCACACGCAACCAATTCTAGCCTTGGTATAGTGGTATTCTTCATAGGAGCTACTCTCGAACGAGCCATGAGTAATTGAACTTGAACACTCCCAGGAAATCCACTTCGTAAATAGGCACAAGCTGCAAACGCCGCGTTGCTACTGTCCATAAAAACATGCAATGTCCATGTTCTTCTATCTTGAGATTGAACAACACAGCGAGGAATTTTCAATTTGTCCACCTCAGTTAACTGACTCAACCATGCATTGAATCTTCGACTGATGTCTTCCGATAAGTCTCTCTCCCATCCAGCCTTTTGAATCAAACATTTTTCTTGAAGTAACATCTTAGGAATGATTGTGAACGGACAAGTGAATCCAATCGGGTTGAACAATGAATGAGCTGCCGATAATATCTTCCTTCTTGTCACTTTTCCCGGTTCCATTTTCTTCGCAAAACTCCTAAGATCACAAGCTTTCTTGAGTTTGTCCATCTTAAATCCTGTTGGTCAGGCTCGCCACAATGTTCGGTACACTTTTTGATTGGTACACTATGATGTAGGTTCGTTTTGGATTAAAATGGTCTCAAGCAAAGGTGATAATATATTTAAAGAGGATCAACTTTATATTAGGGTGGTTCGTTTGATTTTGAAAAAATGATTCAATTATTCATCCGTGGTATTTTGATTTATTAAGGATAAATATAGATATTAATATAATGTTACAAATTAAATATTTAGTAAAAAAGAAGTTGAAAAATGTTTGATTCAAACGGATGGATGGGAAAAGACGTCAGCCCGTGATGGCCGGCAGTATTCGAACGTACCGCCGCCCGTGCTTCCCACGTGACCGCCACCGCCGCGCATGCGCGCCGACCTTGGCGTCACCGCCGGCTGGATGGTGGCGGCTGAAAGGCCGTTCAAACTGTTTTCTTTTCTTCTCGCGCGGCGTGCTTTGTCTCTCGCAGACCACGTGAGGCCCAGCGCAAATTACCTTTCACTAACATCGACAATTATGAGCATGTTTTTGACATGTATGATCAACCAATGTTAGTTCTTGGCAAGGTGCAAATAAATATTATGTTTAAATTATAATTGAAGGTCAAGATAAAAAAAAATTGAGGTCGACATTGGAAAAGGCTATACAATAATGCCCGAAAGTGTTTTAAAAATCTAAATATAAGAAAAAACTTCAACTAACTGCAGTTGGATTTCGATCATATACTGAGAATATGATCAAGGCTTTTGGGAAGGTGAAGGCCCAAGTAGAATTCAAGGGTCACACTTCAATCGAAGAATTATATATTATTCCGGAACACTATGACCCTCTTCTGGAAATAACCTGGATCAGACATATAAAGATAAATCTGAAGAAAGTTGATCGAGAAACTATAAACCAACTCAAGGAACTGAAAGTCTCGTCAATAAATTATAGTGATGATGTAATCGAGAACGCATTTCCTGATATTTTTCGCAAAAGGTTGGTTGAAAACCACATTTCTTTATCAAAATACAGCTTCGCGAAGGCGCAAAGCCGAGTTTTACACTAGAGAGAAATTTACCTTATGCCTTCCGGGAATAAGTAGAAAAAGAATTGGACACCTTGGAAGCAGAGGGTATAATATCGAAAGCAACTACGAGTGTTAAGGATCACCACTAGTGGTCATTCCAAATGGTGACGTAGCAGTTGGTCTTTGTGTTGTTTACAAGGTTGGATAAGGCCTATCTACATTTGAGAATAGATTAAGAGAGTAGCATCATCCAGACCATATCGACACACAGAGGGACCTACTTTATGAACAGGTTGAGCTTTGGTATCAAAACCGCTCCTGCAGAGTTTAACCGTGTTATCGATCAAATTATTCAAGGTCTTATCAGAACGATATCCTTTTATGACGATATTATTGTGCACGGCAGATCAAAGCAATATTTTGCTTGCTTAGAAATATTGTGCAAGTATGAAATTCATCTAAATAAAAATAAATGCATCTACTTTCAAACTAAGATCGAATTCCTCGGACAGGTGGTTGGGTGAACAGGTAATAAAATATCAAAATCCCCATCAAGGGTCAAGGCAATCATCGGCACATGGCACCACCAAAGAATATAGACGATTTACGAGGATTCTTGGGAATGGGAATTCCAGATTTTTACCAGATGTTGCAACAATAAATTTTCCACTTCTTTCGGTCAGCACAATGCCACAATCATCCTTTATAAAACTCAAGAACGAAATTGCTAGTGCATCGAGTATTAATGCCTTTTGATACAATTCTGCCGGTTACACTAGCAACAGACGCAAGCCCTGTGGGGATCGCATCTGTATTGTCTCATGTTAACAATGATGTGAAACACCCGGTTGCCTTTGTCTCGCGCTCATTATCAGATGCGGAACAAAACTACTCTAAACGGGTCGAGAAGCATTGGCAATCGTATTAGGGGTAGAACATTTTTATGTTTACCTTTTGCCATTCTAGTTTTATTCCCCCAAGTCAACTCGAAACAATCCCCCAAAATCTCCTGTACATCACAGTGATTCTGTGATTGGGGGTCGGTGGAAGGATGGTCTAAACCGTTGGTTTACGACCGCTACGACCCGGGTTCGATTCCCGCATTGGGCACTTTTTTATGATAAAAAATGCTCCAATGGCCCCCGATTCTTGCAAAAGTCCAACCCCACCAGCGAGTGCAAGTAACCAAACGGGGCTCTGGCACATTTGTAAGTGCAAAGTCGAACTGCTTTTCACATGTGTAGACATGTGGTGCACTTACAGTAAAAGCAGTCGCCTTCTACCCACCATGATTATCATGGCCTGTACCACGTGTATTAGGGATAAGCAAAAAAAAAAAAAAACAGTGATTCTCCATCAAATAATTGGGAACGTGTTCATGTCGACTACGCAGGATCTTTCCAAGGATATTGTCACGTCGTATCCAGACACTGATCGTGTTCTTTGTCTGATCAGGAATAAAGATAGCACACGCGAGTTCGTAAGGGATGCGGCAAAGGTTAACGATTTATTACACGTCACACTGAACAAAAGGGTTACAATAAGTGGGACTTTCCTTCAACTTCCCCGTCAGATGGATTCTTGGCGCCATGGATGTCACTCTTGTGAAACGTCCCGCTCTACACTGTTCACGTCCAGCCTAGGCTACACCGTCTTGTAGTCTGCTCCGATTCCGGGTTCTCCTGGCACCGTCTTGTAGGATCATCCACACTCCAGGAGACAACTTTCCGCTTCTTCCTCAGATTTCGATGTCATCCACTCCCCAGACAAGAATTCATCTTGGCGCACAAACCCGCCTTCGGACGAACGGCTAAAGCGGCTTCTTCCCACACGAATCCAAGCTGGACTGCTGTCACCAGACTTTCTGTTTATCCCGCCTGTCTCTTTGTCAACTGATCCTTTCTTTGATCCCGCCGTCTCCGTGGGCCAGTGAAGAGGATAGCCAGATGCTACACTGCCCCTTTCTCAATTCCTGTTTGTCCCCAAACAGGGCAAGGCTCCTTTTCTGTTATCGGTTAGCTTTGCAATTTTGTTTTTAAATTTGTGAAAAATTTTAGTCGTCAAGAATCAAAACCTGAGATGCATCCCGCTTCTGACATTAAATGTTACGTCGTATTCAGACGCTGTTCGTGTTCTTTGTCCGATCAGGATGGCACAAAGATAGCACACGGAGTTCGTAAGTTGTGCAGCAAAAGTTATCGATTTATTACACTTCGTACTGAATATAATTCTTACAATAGGTGAGACTTGCCTTCAAATTTCCCGTCAGAAGGATTATTGGCGCCGTGGATGATACTTTTGTGAAACGTCCCGCTTCAGACTGTACACTTCCAGCTTGGGCTACACCATCTTGTAGGCTGCTCCGATGCCGGGTTCTCCTGGCACCGTCTTTCAGGATCATTCATACTACAGGAAACAACTTGCCGCTTTTTCCCACGATGCCGATGTCACCCACTTCACAGGCTGGAAATCCATCTTTCCTCACAAACCCGCCTTCAGACCAACCGCTATAGCGGCTTCTTCCCACACCATTCTCAGCTGGACTGCTGTCACCAGAATGTCTGTTTACCCCCCGCCTGTCTCTTCGTCAGCTGATTCCTTCTTTGATCCCGCCGTCCCCCTGGGCCAGTAGTACTTCCTTGACTACCATCCACGTCGTCTTGGCTCTTGTGAAGAGGGGAGCCAGGTGCCAAAATATTATTACTTGGACTAACTAATGCAAAGTCTCTCTCTCTCGCTGGGCGAAAATCAAATCCATTCATGAACCCCCAAGCTTTTTAAACACCATCAAACTTTCAAATGAGATATTTTCAACTCATGGATATCTCTTTGTCATGGTTTCGGAAAACGCATCAATATTCACCAGTAAAGGTTTGTAACAAATAAATTTATACTGGCAATGTGTGTTTCTTTTTAAAATAGCATCAAATATTATTGTTACAAATTTTATCGATAAATGGTCATTGAATTTATAAATTTAATTAACCAGTAGAACCTTCTCAAAATATTGTCTTACAAATTGGATACGACAAAAATTCATAACCCTGGGTCACCCGGCAACAAGCGGACTATGCTAAATGAAAACTTACCAATTCAACAGAAGATTCAAAGTATACTCCTTCGATATCGAGAAACTACATTAGAAAATGGAAAATCACCATCAGAAATGCACCTGAACAGATAAATTCGAATAAAACTTGATGCTATGCTGCCTTATCAGGAAAAAAGTCCCAGCAGCTGATTCAACCTCGTACACGATGTCTCCAGGTGGGGGAACGCGTTCAAACACATTTTTCGTCGACAACAAACCGATTTGGAAAGTCGGAACCATTTAACAAAAGTTAGGGAAAACTTAATTACCTCATTGAACTCGAGGAAGGTCGATCTTTTAAGCGCTTTTTAGATCAACTTCAGAAATTGGATATGTTCAAACCTAATGACAATGCAAGATGACAAAATTTCAGACTTTTAGAGGTGGTGGGAAATGAACTAATTTCTGTTATTCTTAAAAAAAAAATTGTGATAAATTTTCATTTACTTGCAGAGCATGTAGAAGATTAAAATTTTGTAAACTTTTCAACCCTGGTGACCATGCAAGTTGACAAAATTCATACATCTGGATGGAGGGAATTGGACTATATTATATATATTCAGAAATTTGATACACTTGTTCAAACCTGATGGTTAAAACTTTCTTTGCAATTATAAGAAGTGGTCTGAAATTGTCAATTTTCTATATTTCCTTTCAAATTTGTGATCAAAATTTTAATAAAATTCCTGACCAAGTAGATGTCTAGTATATATTTTATAGACTAGTTCAATCCAACTAACAGCCTTTGAACTGTTGAATTCATTGAGTAAAAATAAAAGTGGCGGGGGGACGCGCGATAATAACTTATTAAGTGAAAAAGTTACCTTTTTCCCATCTAATTGGTGTATTGATTGAGGCTCGATTCTTCCCTACAAGGTTTCTTTATGTTGTGTTGGACTACCACACAGAGTGGGATTCCTTGAGGACAACACGTTTCACCCCATTGCCGGCCCCTCATGACCCCCTTCTACTAATCCAAGAATGGACGCTAGCTTGGCCAAATTTTATTTTAAAAACTCATCGTTTAAAATTAATAAATTAATTTTGTGAAAATTATTTTTAAAACTTCATTAAAATGCACCAAAAAGAAGAAAATAAATATTTCAGCGCCGCTATTGAATAATTATAAATTCATTGGAAATTTTAGATATGACGCGTATGATTCTTTTAAATAGAATAAATTTTCTTTTGCCCTTAGTATAATGATAAAATAACCATGCAGCTCTATTATTTTTGCTGTTTTGATTATATATTCTTATCTGTTATTGAAAATTTGAACTATTTTTTATTTTTAAAAATTTATTTCGACTTAGAGCGCTATGTCCCCCTAGGGACACTTGCAATTTAAAGGTAAACAAAACATTACATAACATATACAATAATTAGTATAAAAGTTAGTTAGATTAAAAAAGAAAAAATACCAACACAATTGAAATATGTACAAAGGGTTGGTATGCAAATTTAGTTAAATTAAATCAAATTGTAAAGTATTGTGTGTATTCGAGGAAAAAAAATTACAGGTTTGAGAAATATTTAAGGAATATTTTAGAATGAAAATATGCAAGATATTAGAGAATTATTTAATTAAAACTATGCAAAACAGAATTAATTTCTAAATAAAAGCATTCCAAAGGAATTTAGTAGTTTTTTATATAAAATTCTCTCTCAAAATAAATCTGCAAAATGAGTTGAATTTTATATATTGTCTTTTGTTGAAATTAGATCAAACGGGTTTGATACATTTAGTTCATTGTTTATTCTATACTTTTGGAAGACTGGGCAATTTAGCAACAGATTGAATAGAAGTCTGTTCCTCACATCCACAGAAGCATCTTGAATCTTGCACTGCTTTGATAAATTTTTAAAGCTTCTAAAATTTCCGTGATTTTTAATAAACTGAGAGTGGTGGAAATTTGCCCGAAAATAGTTCGGAATATTAGCGGGAAATAAACTTTGAAATGTTTGGTTAGTATTTTTCTTCAATAGTGTCATTCTATATTTTATAAAATTTTCAAGTATGCCTGGAATATCCAGGTCATATCGCTGTTCTCAATCGATAAATTATTCAGATCATATTTTATATTTCTAGACTCCATATAGTCCGTAATCAGAGGAATATTTTCCAGAGTATGCACACAACTATAGCTAGTTGTTTTATAAGTTTTTGTACACCATAATAATATTTGATGTTGGAGCGAGTTAAATTTTGTGTATATACTTTTTACTCAGTTCCATAAGTGAGTATCGGCCTAAAGATTGTTTTGTATGAAATGAATCTTTTCTTGGTGCTTAGTCCCCAAGATTTGCCACATATCGAAAAAAGTAAATATTTTAGTCTTTGAGTTCTATTTAGTATATTGTTCAAATGAGGATTAAAATTTAATTTATTCTTCCTTCTATGGTTTACAAAGGTAATTCCCAAATTTTTTATTTCTTGAACAGGCGTTATATAATTTAATTTCAAATTTATCTTTGTTATGCAAATGTAAAATGCTAGTTTTATCAAGATTTATTTTTAATTCATTTTCTGTACATCTGTCGTCAACTTTTCCAAAATACGCTAAATTGAATTTTTGAGGGTTGCTAAACCTTTGTTCCAGCATATTATTGTGACATCATCGGCATAGAAAATTATTTCGGAGTTTGGAAGTTGTATTTTGGTTAACATATCATTTATAAATACCATCCAAAGGAATGGAGATAGTGGTCCACCTTGTTAGCAACCTTTTGATAATGTTTTAGGGATTTTTCTGTCACTATAATTAAAAATTATTTTCCTATTTTTAAAAGGGATTGTCAAAATTTGATCAGATCGGCAGGCATATTATCTTCATCTATTCTTTTGATCAAAGCTGGCCACCATGTATTGCCAAAGGCTCCTTCAATGTCTATTGCAATTAGCGTCACTAATTGTTTCTGCCTATGTTCTATTATAGTATCTGTTATTTTATTCAAGCAAATAGTCGTTGATTTTAATTTGACAAATCCATGTTGTCTGGAGCTCAAAAAAGTCTTGCTTACATAAAATTCATAAATTCGATTTTTCAAAATATTTTCGAAAATTTTAGAAAGATTAGATATCAATGAGATAGGCGGATAACTTTTTGTTGATTCTAAATTAATGTGGTTTAGGGATTACTTTTAGAGCTGCCATTTTCCATTTCTCCGGATAATACCTCTTTTGAATACATTTATTAAATAGTTTGCAAAACATAAACTTTATTTTTGGGTAAGCACATTTGATCATATTGTTACTTATGTTGTCTAACCCTGGAGCTTTTTTGACATCAGAATCAGAAATGATATTCTTTATTTCTTCTTCTTCGATAATAATTATATTTGACTTGTTCATTAGTGGCTTAAAATTTCTAATTATTTGTTGTTGAAAATTGTCCAAATTGGGATTGTCTTCAGTAAATAAATCGTCCGTTAATTTGGTCATTGTTTGCTCTTTTAGATATTCTGGAAATTTGTCAATTATGGGACTTCCATTCTGTACATTTGATGATCTTTGAAGAACTTATAGGCATTACCAAATATATTTTCTGTGTAAATTTCTTCAATAACGTATCGCCAGTTAGTTCTTTTAGCTTTTATGTTGCATTAGTGTATTTGTTTCTTGCCAACTTGAATATATTATAACTGATTATTTTATGACGGTAATACAGATTTATAATATAATGAAAATTATTCTTTGTTATTTCCAGTTAATTAGTCCACCAGTTAATTCTGCAAATTCGTTTATCAATGGGGATTTACCCTTCAAAGATTTATATGCTGCTTCTCTCAATAAATTCGTGAGTGCGTTCACTATCCCATCTGTGTAGAAATGTCGGGTAATAGTTTCACAAAACACTGAAGCGAGTTCGGTAGAAGAATTCGCTGTGATGATTCTTTGTGGGCTGTTGCAAGGATTTAAATAAGATCACTAAATAGCATAAAGGAGAGGGTAAAAGTCTCCTTCTAACTAACTTTATTTAATACATCTTAAGAGGACAGAGGAAAACACCCAACTGGTCGGTATCAGACCAAGCCGTGTTCTAGTCCTTTGTCGGCGGCTCCTTTGTTGGCGGCTGGCGCCGCCGGACATGTTTGTTTACTGTCACCCAAGCCGTCTGGACGCCATTATTCCACATACTCCCACATATTTTTATCTAGGCACACAGAAAAACAATAATAATCGTCCAATCGGTTGGGTATACAAACGGTTCTTCCCGATCTAGTCTGTATTTTTGCAGTTTTCTCTTTATCGTCCAGCAAACGCGAAGAAGCTGCTGTTGATGATATTTCCAAGGGATATATTTTCTGAATAGGTCTTAAGAAGGTTCCTACTGCGGTTTTCACCTTCACTAATCTATTCACTCCATCTCTTCCAAATAATATCTCCTCGATCACTGCTAATGGCCAGAAGTTACGCTTTTTATTGTCCATACCAACAAGGACAACATCCCCAGCCTGGAGTTTTGGATTGTAAATGCGTATGTTTCTCTGGACCAGGAGGGACAAATATTCCTTCCTGAATCGTGATTTCAACTCCTCCCTCAGCTTGCTCAAATAGCGCAGTTTCTGTGTCGTTGGATTAGATCCCATATTCTGGCACTCGGGAAACTCGACATCTGTCTGTTCTTGTAGAAACATGGAAGGTGATATTGTCACAAGATCATTCGGATCGTCGCTGACATAAGTCATGGGCCTTCCATTCATCACTGCCTCTGCATGACACAGCAGGGTCATTAATTGGTGATATGTTAATGTTGATGTTCCGAGCATTCTTTTTAGTATGTCTTTGAGGGAACGAATCAATCTCTCCCACCATCTACCCCACCAGGCAGCAGTGGGCGGGATGAATTTCCATTCAATACGCTTCACTTTCCCGTCGTTAGAAACGCGTTCTCAGTCAATCTTTTTAAAGAAGTTATTGGCTCCTACAAAATTTGTTCCGTTCTCGCTGAAGATGGTGGATGGACGTCCTCGTCTCTTGATGAATCTCTCCAAGGCCATTAGGAAATCTTCTGTGCTAAGAGATATTACCAGTTCCAAATGTACACAGCGGTACACAGCACAGGTGAAGAGAACAACCCAGGTCTTGGTCTGATCTTTCAGATAGAGCGGGCCCGCCAGATCAATCCCTACCACCTCGAATACCTTGGCGTTATGTACTCGAGTGGCAGGTAATGGAGCGTCTTCCACCACAACGGGTTTAGCGGAGAAGCGGCGACATGTGACACATATTCTCACTATTTTCTTAATGGTCTGTCTCGCTTTTACTATCCAATATTTTTCCCGAAGTTTGTTCATCAAAAATTGTACACCAGCGTGGCAATTCTCAACGTGTGAATCACATATAATTTGTTCAATCAACGGATGAGTCTCATGTAATAGTACTGGCAAACGGAAGCCATATTCGTCGCTGCTGTAAATCAATTTTGTTTTCACACGCAGGATTCCTTCTACTTCACATACCTTCAGACCAGGTATAGAGTGGCTAGGGAAACACTCGGCCTGAACTAATTTCAAAAGCGCCAGCTCCGCTTCATCGATCTCCTTCACAGAAAGTTCGCCCTTTACTTTCGTTGAAGATCGGAGGTTGTTGATGAACCTTCTAATCCACGCCATCATCCGCACATTTTTTATAAACGAGGAGAAATATTTCATGTACCAATGATCGGTACATGCAATTACATGTACATTACAACAGCAATTTTCTTTCTTTCCGCACAGATTTCTTCTTCATTCAGGTCTTTATACCTGGAACGCCAAAATTCTTCGGAGAGTTTTAACCAGGAAGGGCCCTCCCACCATCTAGACTGTATCGGTCGGGAGAGGCTGCATCCTCTGGAGGGTAAATCAGCTGGATTGCACTCGCTAGGAACATATCTCCAATTTCCAGGATCACTAAGTCTGCATATCTCCTTCACGCGATTCCCGACAAAGGTACCCCACTGATCATCGCGCTTTATCCAAGCGAGGGCTGTTGTGGCATCAGACCAGAATACATTTTTGATATCTTTTAACTCTAGAGCTTCAAAGATCATCTTGTTTAATCGTGCTCCTACAACACAGGCTAAAAGTTCAAGTCTTGGTATCGTAGGTCTCTTGAGAGGAGCGACTCGAGACTTAGCCGCCATCATATGCACTTCAACTTTGTCACCAACCCGAGTCCGAAGGAAGACCACAGCAGCATAAGCTTCACTACTAGCATCAACAAACGTGTGTATCTGCCAGTCCTTCTGCGGTACCATCAATGGATTGAAATTCCTAGGAATTGCCATGCCTTTGTGCAGCAGAAGGTCGTCGAACCATAGGCTTAGTTCATCCTTGTAGTGACGGTCCAATTCGTCGTCCCATGCCAACTTCAGAGTCCAAGCTTTTTGGAATAGAATTTTAGGCTTTATTAATATTGGACTCATAAATCCAATAGGGTCATATATCTGAGCTAAGCAGGACAGGATACTCCTTTTGGTTATCTTGGGGGGTATGGCTACGGGAATTTCACTTGACAAACAATCTTCCCTTTTATCCCAACATATACCAAGCACTTTAGATATCTCTGCTCTTTCGAAGGGGTAAGTATGGGAGGCCACGTCCAGGCTATGCTCCCAACGGCATAGCTCCATCCGAACATTATCCATGATGGACGTTGCGGTCAATTTGAGATCTTGTAACTCTTCAAAAGAGTTCACGCTTGTGACTAAATTGTCCACATAAAAGGATTTCTGCAACCTCTGAGCTAACGGTTTATGTTCAGGTCGAACATTAGACAGGTGGTATTCGATTACTGCCCCCAAAATGAAAGGACTACAGTTAACACCGAAAACGACACGTCTATGTCGGAATACTTCTGTCTTTTCTCCATTTTGGGAATACCACAAAAAAACGCAGGTAATCTCTGTCCCTTTCATTCACCTCAATCTGAAGAAACGCTTTCTTAATGTCTGCCACGACACCAATCTTGCCATTTCTAAACCTCAGCATAAGGTTGGGAATCATTTATATGAGGTTAGGTCCTTTTTCAAGACAGTCATTTAAAGATGGGGATCTATAGACCTTGCTAGAAGCATCAAAGACAGGCCTGATAGGCGTAGTCCCACTGGAGAGTTTCACCACAGGACGATGAGGCAGGTAGAAGGCCTCAGCGTCGTGTTGTTCAGCTGGGACTTTCTCAATTATCCCATCATCCAACCAGCCTCGGAAAATATCATCATAGTCCTCATAAAGATTCAAAGAGATTAATTTCTTAGTCGTCTGTTCTAATCTCTTCATAGCAACCTCCCTGTTGTCCGCGATTTTAGCTTTCTCTACAGTCCCGGGAGGGAAACAACATATCTTCCAGAAACAGAATGTTGGACTGTTTTTAGAAAATGTCGACGCGCCAGTGCGTCTCTCTGATCTCTCTGTTTAACCTCAATAGGATCCATAATGCCAAGAACATCGAGATTCCACAGATTGGATATACTGCTCTCCGAAATTGTCATCGTTGTAACATGATGAGCGAGTGAAACGTCACTACCTGGCTGACATTCTCCCATTAAAGTCCATCCGAAACGCGTCTGCGACGCAGTCAAGCCATTTGACAACAAACAAGATTTAATCATGAAAATATATCCCAATACATCGCATCCTAGAAGTATTTCAATTTCCATGTCATCCTTTCCAATATCAGGAACCCAGATTCTGCGGGCTTTGAGTTCTTTCAACCATGGCCCGCGGCTCAATCTTGGTAGGTTATCACAGATTTTTTGTTGGTCAAGAAGCTTCGCTACCATCTTAAAATTCCCCGATGCATGACCCAAATTGACTCTGTATTCTTGGTGGACACTTTCACTAGTATGACCTCCAAACACCACATGTTTAAGTGATTCCTGGCCAATGGGAGATAGTCCGAGATCCTGGGCAGTTTTAGACAAAATATAGGATCGTTGGGAACCTGTGTCAATTCTCAATTTGCTCATCCATTCCCGGCCAATAGACAGAACTTCTGGCCAGAGTTTTCATTTTATTTACTCCAATATGATTTTCATGGATGATTTTCAAAACATATTCTCTTAAGGAATCGGGGATGATCATTCTATTTCCGAAAAATAGGCAATTTCTTACTATTGTTATCTCGTTTTTAATTCTATTATAAGGTTTTATATCTACCTCTGAGTCAACATCATACTTATCGTACTTGACTAATTTATATAGTTTTCTAAGAGTTGGATCTTCTTGGGTTTTGTACGACACCAAGACGTAATCTAATATCGAATTTTCTATTAATAATATTTCTCCTATTTCCTCTTCCTTCTCCCCTTTCTCAGGATTTGGAAATCTTGAAAGAAAATCCGCAAGAGGTATTTCAGTTCCCTTAGTATATTTAATTTCAAAATTAAAATTTGATATTGAGAGTGACCATCTATGTAATCTATTTGCCACTAAGGCTGGTAAATTATTTTTATCGCCAAAAATGGCTAGTAATGGTTTGTGATCTGTATTAATAATAAATTTTCTTCCGTAAAGGAATTGTTTTAGCCTGTTTAAGGTAAAGAATATTGATAACCCTTCTTTTTCTATCTGGGAATATTTCTTTTCTGTGTCATTTAGTGTTCTTGAAACAAAAGTAATTGGTTTCTCAATGCCGTTTACAATATGGGAAATATATCCTCCAATACCATAATTTGATGCATCACAAGTAACATAAAGAGGTAAATCTTGCGAATAATGCGTCAAACAAGTTTTTGTACTAATCAAATTTTTACATTTTTCGAAAGCCTGATCATGTTCTTTTTTCCAATTCCAATTATAACTTTTTTTCAATAGAGAGAATAAAGAATTTGCATGTATGGATAAATTTTTAACTAATTTACTGTAGAATGACAACATGCCCAAGAAAGATTTCAATTCTGAAATGTTACTCGGTTTAGGACATTTTTTTATACTGTCCAATTTATCCTCAAGGGGATAGATTCCATTTTTATTTATTCTATGTCCCAAATAATTGATTTCATCAACAAAAAACAAAGATTTTTCTTTGTTAATTGAAAAATTAAAATCAGATAATTTATTCATGACTGTCTCAATATCTGAAATATGCTCATTTACATCAGACGATGCTATAAGAATATTCATCAACTGGTAAGCGAAAAAATAAAACTTTTACGGCAGGAAGGTAACAAAGCTAAAATAACAAACATAATAAATACGAAAAATGGTACAATCATTAAATCTTCTAATGAGGAAGATATCGACCAGCTTCTAGAAAGTTTCAAAAATACAGACGAAATTAATAAAATAAGCAAGGTATACAAACCAAAACTAAGAGACCCAAATATACTTATCAAATCTGTCAATAAAATAACTGATATAACCAATCTGCCAACTATATTATGCAATATGAATCCGGAGCTTGACAACCTACAAGATCATATAAAGGTTCTTTTTCCGATCAAATCTAATAGGCAGGAACAAGACATCGTGCTGAGAGTCTCTACACAAGTATACCAAATATTAAAGAAAACTGGTAAAGTTTACACAGACATACAACGCTGTGAGGTGAGAGATAAAATACTGGTTAGCCAATGTCAAAATTGCTTTGAATTTAACCCTAAGCATCGTACAAACAACTGCCCTAATTTGAAAAAATGTGTCAAATGTGGCCAGGAAGGTCAGCATCTTTGCTCTGGCAGCATTAAGTGTTGCAATTGCACGAAACACCCATACTTTAAAAATGGAAATCAAGATCATAAACCAAACTCCAAAGACTGCCCGATATATGCTAAACAAATTGAGTATACGATACAAAAAACTGCCTACACAACTACTGAACCACAATATAAAAATGAATAATACGCTTGGAGCAGTAAACAAACGGGGCACGTACTTAGATACCATACAAATTAATAAAGTCAAAGTTGTCCAACAAAACACCAGAAAAAGCATTGCATGTATTAATGAACTTCGCGCTTCCAAAGACTTTACGGAGGCTGATATAATTTTAATACAGGAACCATACACAATAAATGATGAAGTAATATACTCATGGTCCGCGAAAAAGTTTCAACTGGAAAACTTCCGAAATGTCAATACAGCAATCATTATAAATAATGCCTTTCTTCAGACTAAACTAATCAAAAAATATACAAACACATTTGCAACAACAATTATGATTTATACCTCAACTAAAAAAGTCATAATCTCAAATATATATATACAACCAAACTCTATGAAAAACGAACATACAATATTCTTAAGACAACTAAGTAATGAGTACGAAGATTTACCAGTGGTCATATGTGGAGACTTCAACGCAAGAGATCCACTATGGTTTGACTCGAAGAAAAACTACAATGGTCATAAACTAACACCACAAATAGACGATTTAAACTTAACGATACATAATGTCAAAACTCCAACATGCCGAAATGCGAGCATAATCGATTTAACGTTAACAAATAGACGGGCAATTAGCAATATTAGAAACTGGAGCTCTAAACAAATCTCTCAAATATCTGACCACAAGGCAATAACATTTGATGTCTGTATAGATGATCAATTCTCCACAATCACTTCTTATTCAAATTGGAAATTCAATGAGCGGGGAGTTGACTGGAGTCAATACACTCAGAGCGTGGATGGAACTGACCATGAGAAGATTAAAAAGATTAAAAACTATATAGAAAATGCTTCTACACCAGAGATGATAGATCAAACAATAAGAGAAATTACAAATATCTTAATTGAATCTGCCTACTCAACATTAAGAATTAGGGAAAACAACTCTATGAGAGGTAGAGCGAACAACTGGTGGAATGCAGAACTGGAAATTATGAAAAATAACTTTCACTATATAAGAAACTTATATTACCGAAATCCTAATCATCCACGTTATATTGCTGAATTGTTCAAAAATACACGAAATAAATATATACGTGAAATTAAGAAAGCAAAAAGAATTTCATGGAGAACTTTTCTGGAAAAAAATAATTCAAACAATCCTTTTGGAAATTTATATAGAATATACAAAAAATTTAAAGGAACACCTGACAAGCAAATACAAATATTGGAAACAAATACATATCATGAGCGGTTGCAGAGAACCGAGGGTTTGTTAGCTTGTCTCTTTCCTGATGACAGCCTCAACGATGACACGAATTTACATAAAGAAATAAGAAACTATAAACCAAAGCTTTTGAATACAGCAAATATAGTAGTCACAATGAAGGAAATAAATGATATAATTGATAAATTAAACCCAAGGAAATCTCCTGGAACTGACCATATATCTAATAATATGATATTGCATACTAAACACCTTATCGCTCCGCTCTTGACCAAGCTGTTTCAGAAGTGTTTGGATATGAGCTACTTCCCAAATGAGTGGAAGAAAGCAGAAGTGTTGGTTATCCCAAAGCCAGGTAAAGCTGACTACGGCGAGTATAAGAGCTACAGACCCTTATGTTTGAACTCAAACATTTCTAAAATCTTTGAAAAAATTATTAACAATAAAATAATCAAACACTATGAAGAAAATAAGATGTTCAGTAATCGTCAACACGGATTTACAAAATCACGATCAACAATAACAGCGCTAACTGACATTGTCAAAACTGCTTTAGACCACAAAGCTAAGGAATTTACGGCCATTATAACAATCGACATCAGTGGAGCATTTGATAATGCATGGTGGCCAATGGTGCTAAAAAGAATCGATGAAGATAATGTAAATGCATCTATTGTTAAACTTTTCAAGTCATATTTTGATAATAGGAAAATAAGATACAGATACACATCAATTGAAGTTCAAAAAACACTAAGCAAAGGATGCCCGCAGGGAGGACCTATTTCCCCTACAATATGGAATATAATCATGAACGATTTACTATGCAAGTATACTGAGCCGAATAGTGAAATCATCGGATACGCAGATGATATTACGGTGATATGTTGGAATAAAAACCTAATAGAACTTGAAAATACAATAGGAAGCATAATGAGAAAAATAACAAATTGGTGTGAAAGCAGCAAATTAAGAATATCCAAGGAGAAAACGAAGGTTTTGCCTTTGTTCAATAATAAAAAATTTACAATAACTTTGAATAACAATACCATTATTCCGGTAGATAGGGTAAAAATTTTGGGAATAACCGTCAAAAACCACAGAAATAAGAATAAACTTGATTTTATGCCGCACATTGATGATACTATCACGAAAACAACCAGAGCAAGTGGATATCTATTAGGATTAACAAAGAAGGCCTGGGGTCTTGACAGCAAAAGGAGAATTGTACTGTACAAAACACTATTTAGAAATACAATAATATACGGATCTACGATATGGTACCAATTCATCCCAAAAAAAGCCAAAGACAAATTAAACTCGCTACAGTATAAAATTCTCAAACATGGTATACAAGCATACAATACAACATCGTCAAATTGTACGCATATCATTGCTAGAACTCCAAAGCTCACTCACTTCATTGAATCAAATATATTGAAAATAAATATAGATTACAACCGATTTGTCCCAGCAAAAATAATCATAATTTCTAACTTTATAAACCAGAAACAGCAGGAATATTACGAAGCGACCAATGAAAATTTCAAAAGTTTTTTCAGTGACCCAAAAATTCCTAATTTTATTAAACCTAACTTCTATAATGTGCAATTCCTCACTGGACATGGCGACTTCAATTCATACCTGTTTAAAATTGGCAAAGCTGAATCACCTGGATGCTCGTGTGGAGGCGAAGAACAGAACCCCAGACACTTATTAACTGACTGCCCGCTGACCGCTGATCTTAGGGAACTAAATCAACTTCCCATAAATTTGCAACATCTGGTCTCCACTAAGGACATATACCAAAGATTCAACAAATTTTGCAGAATGTATTTAGCTAGTTAAGTGATTACTAATGTAATCAATTTGCATACTGATATGTAAATATGTATATATCTTCTTAACTACTTTTCTTTTGTGTCTTTCATTTAAATGTTTATATTTCACGCGCAAATATCCGAATTGTGGATATAGCGTGTACTCTGCAATTGATAAATAAAATGCTATAAGAATATCGTCTAAATATATTATTACATTTTTAAGACCGGAAAAAATATTGTCCATAGTTCTTTGGAAAATAGTCGCTCCGGACTTGATACCGAAGGGCAGCCTTTTATATTTAAAAAGGCCTTTATGGGTAGAAATAACTGTCAATTTTTGAGATTCCTCGTCTAGAAGTATCTGATGATATGCGCTTGAAAGATCAATTTTTCTAAAGATACTTTTACCAAAAAAAGAATGTAAAACATTATCGATGTTCGGTATCGGATATTTAACATCTTCGATAAATGGATTTAAGGTTCTCTTAAAGTCTGCACAAATTCTAATTTTGCCGTTTTTCTTAGGGACGCATACTAGCGGTGAAGCTATTGGGCTATCCACTATATTTTCAATAATATCATTATTCAATAAAAATAATAGTTCTTCTTCAATTAAATTTCTAATAGCAAAGGGAGCAGGTCTAAATTTATAAAATTTTGGTGCAAAATTATTTTTTACATTAATGTGTACGGAAATATCTTTTATTGGCAAGACTATATCTTCGAAAAGTTTATAATATTTATTAAAAATAAAATTAGTATCAAAATTATTATTTTGTTGGACATTAATTTGTACCATATCAAAATATACTATCCAGTCTTTTCCTATGAGAAATTTATTATTTTCAATATTTGTTACTATTAAGTTTAAATGGCCTATTTTATTTTTATATCTTACTTTTACTTTACATTCTCCAATAGAGGAAATGCCCTTTCCTTGATAATCGGTTAAATAACATTTATACGGAAATAATTTAACATGTTCAAAATATTTTAAAAATAGATCTTTTGACATAGTTGTTAAAGCCGCACCAGTGTCAATTTCTGCTAAGAATTTTATGTCGAAGACATACAAAATACTCTCAAATTTATTAGTTAGATATTCTATATTATTGATGGACTCACCATTCTTTCCCGAAAATGATTCTCCGTGGGCAGACGCTTCACTAGACACTCCTCTCTTTCTTGGTTGAAAATATCCATTCTTAGATTTTGAATGACAAACAGTCGATATATGTCCCAATTGTTTACAAGAATAGCAGAAAGAATTTTTAAAAAAACATCTGTCCGAATGATGATTCATCTTTCCACAATGCTTGCATTTAGAATGTAATTTGTTTATTTCTTTAGTTTCAGCATAAGACTTCATTTTCAACACATTACAATCTACCGATTCTATTGTGGTAGCAATATTTACTGCCATATTAAAAGTGAGCTCAGGCTCTTGCAGTAATCTTTTCAAAATAACTTGATTAGAAACTCCTGCAATGAATTTATCCCTTAGGTGTTCTTCAATATTTAAGCCAAAATTACATTTATTAGCTTGTTTTTTTAATTTAAGGACATATTCTTCTATTTTTTCGCCATGTTCCTGAATCAATTGGCTGAACTCATATCTTTCAAAAATGATATTTAGCTTAGGTGTAAAATGAGTAAGTAAAACACTAACAATTTCTTCGAATTCTAATGCACAAACATCTCTAGGTGAGATCAATTCTTTCAGAATACCATAAGTATTTGGTCCAATAGACATAATAAAAAAAGGAACAATATTCTTACCTTCAATTTCATTCACAAAAATGTACTGTTTGAATCGTTGAATATAATTTTCAAAAGGTTCTTCTTTCATTACATAAGGTTCGAACGAAAGTCTCGTCGCCATTGTTATTTTGCTATTTAAATAATTTTCTAGAAATTTATATCAAACAAAAGATGTCTGCACTTATAAAAGAAAAAAAAGTTTATTTCTCTTCCTTAAGAATATTTACATGCAAGCCAAGCAAAACTAAAATTAAAATTAAAATTGAACGAACAAAATTTACATATCTCTTGATAGAATGAATTTACCTTTTCTTGGTCAAAAACAATAGAAAAATAAATTAATTAATATTCAATTATTATCTAATATTCAATCACTCATATTTAATTATTTTTTTAAGTTCATCCACATCAATAATATCAAATGATAAATTAATAAAACACCATTTCGCCAAAAGTAGAATAATTGGATGACAATTTTTAAATGCATTCCGAGATATGTAAAATAGGTAAATGCAAATTAAAACATGTAGCAAAAATATTTGTATTTTAGATGGGGTTTTGTGAAATAGATTGAATGTTTGAAAAACACTGCTGATATCACTACACGATTTTTTGAAATGTTAATAAAATACCAAAAATTATGATGGCACTACTAATAGGATTTCTTGCTATAAGAAATGTGTAGTTTCTTGACTGATTGGCGACACTTGACTATTTAACTGGATATTTGTCATGATCCAACAAATGAAATATAGAGGGGAGTGACAAAATATATTTGTCGTACTTTATTCCAAATATCCTATGGGCTTGTCAAATGTTATCATCGCTTATTATACTGTACATAATTTTTAAATGTGTCCCCTAAAAAAATCATTTTTAGATCGACCTTTTGCGTTGAAAAATTGGTAGTAAAATCATTTTGTATTATTTTTTGAACAAAATTTCTAAAGTAATTGGTGTTCAGAAAATGTTCCTTATGCTATTTATCTAATGAGCGAAAAGCGATAAACTAAACATAAGGGGTAAAATTGTGTGTACCAGTGTTATTCGAAAAGTTATAACACTTTGGTCTGCACGACATAATATAAGATGTGAGCAAATGACAGACAAAAAAATTACTATTCACAAAAAAAAAGAGTCATGATGTGAGGACAGTATTTATTATCCCCATAATCCAACACAAAGAGCTGCAAAATATTGGTAGAAAATATAATACATGACAGCTTATATAACGCATGAGGTAACTGCCTTCTCTCTTTTATTAGGTCACAATCCTTGCTCAATGTGGCGCCCTTCATTCACAAACACCGCCTGCAGACGATGACAGAATGGACAGCATTAAATAACATATCTGTTGAAATTGATAAAACGTGCCATTTGATAGAAGCCTTCAACATGGCCAATGTGGTAGGCCAGCATCGATAAACACGTTATTTAATGTACCTCCATCACCAAAAATCGCAAGGCGTCAAGTCTGGTGATCTTGTATATAAAGTGGCGACTTATCACACGATTTTCACGGAACGTATCCTTCAGCAATTGTTTGGCATCGGGAGATATGAGGAGGTCCTCCATCTTTCATTAATGTTATTTCGTATAGTGCTTGTCTGCCCTGCAATATGCAAAACCCTTTTCTCTCAAAAGTTGACTTAACGTTCACCATTGACAAAAACGGTTTTAAAAGTTCTTCCATTGATTTTTTTCAAAGAAAATGTCCCAATAATAAAATAAGAAGTGAACCCACACAAAACTGTAACTCTGGGCTGATGAAGTGGCATTTCTGCAAAAAATCCCAGGGTTCTCTGTTGCCCAAATGCGGCTGTTTTGAATGTTAAATTCTCCGTTTAGAGAAAAGTGAGCATCATCTGTCCACAGAACATTCGACAGCCAGTTTTCATCAATATCAATTTGCCTGAAAACCCATGCAGCAATTCTTGACGCTTCTCAAAATCGCCGACTTTCAGAGCTCGTGAAATCTTTGAATTTTGTATGGGTACACACAATAGAGGTGTGGCGACCACACATTGCTTCAGCGAGCGCGAACTGGGACAAAGCTTTACTATACACACGGGCAGTGCAACGGCCTCGGAAACCGTGAGCGACAACGTCACTACGCATGCGCGGTCGTCATCCGGAACTTTCTAGCTACTGGCGCGGTGAACAAAAAGCCTGCTCCCAACGGCCGTTACTTCAACCGTTACTTATTTTTTCTTTATATATTTCTGGCTTTAAATAAATTAATTTTAATTATAATTTTATCAGCGGCCTTTCCACAAGCCACACCAACACAGCACGCAATCATCCCACAAAAATTGGTGAGCCGGACATGATGCAAAAGTTATTTTACTCACACCTCTCTATTTTTTTTATTATTATTTCATTCGCGAAACTTTCAACAGCCCCAGAATGCAAGACGCAACTACGGAGCATCCGGAAGGGCCAACATCCACGGCACCCTTCCAAATATAAAGATTGGCTTTCCGTGCACCACCATTCTGGCCCAACGACATTGAACTGTGGATAAGCCAGCTAGAAGCCGCTTTAGGTCTAGCCGAGATCTCCCGCGACGAAACTAAATTCCAAGCAACGGTAACGAGCCTAGACCAGCCAACCCTTACTCACGTCGCGGACATCGTAACGCCCCCCCCCCCCCACCCTCTGGTAAATACGATGCGCTGAAAGCACGCCTTCTCCAACGACTCGGTCAATCAAAACAATCTAAAATCTTACAGGTTCTGGATGGGCGTCCCAAGGGAGATCAGAAGCCATCAACAATCCTAGCCGGGATGCAACATCAGGCAGGAAGAAATTTCTCCGATACAGTACTGAAAATACTCTGGACTCGACGCCTACCTCAGGACATAAGGGACGCTCTCGCAGCATCCTCTGAAACAAGTTTGAGTAAGCTGGCGGAAATGACAGACAACATACACGAAGCCACACTGCCAACGGTCTCAGCAGTGGACCATCCAAGCACAGGTCAAAGCGCGGAAGCCCACCAACAGCTGATGACGCAAATCCAAGACCTGCATACGCAAATCGAAGCTTTGAAGTCATCCATGGACACCCCACACAATCGCTATCCGAACGCTAGCTACCCGACCCACGACAAAATAAGAAACGCAGGAACCTGCTGGTACCATATGAAGTTTGGAGCGCAAGCTAGGAAGTGCCTTCAACCATTCAACTTCAAGGTCCAGGGAAACGAATACGCCCGCTGTCAGTAGGAGCCACTGACGGCGCAGGCCTTACTCGCCGCCTCTTCATTACGGACTGACGCAGCGCCTATTTGTTTTTGGTCGACACTGGAGCCGAAGTCTCAGTGATTCCACCACCAGTAAAAAACGCTAGGCCCTCGCACAGGCAGCTTTTCGCAGCTAACGGATCTATCATCCACACTTACGGGGAACGACGTCTTGAGTTTGACCTCGGTCTCGGACGATTATTCCGTTGGCCTTTCATCATAGCCGACGTCGGCGTGTCCATCATCGGCGCAGATTTTCTCCGACATTACGGGCTGACAGTAGACCTGCGGAATCACCGGCTGAACGACCCAGTATCTTCCCTTCACTCCATTAGACAGGTTTCCCCTTCCCCCGCTGTTAGCATTCACCTTACAATCGCCAATTCGCCTTACTCCAGGATATTCAGACAATTCTCAGAGCTCACTAGTCAGAATCTTGTAAAAAGCCCTCCCCGTCACTCAGTGCTCATCATATTGTCACAAAGGGCCCCCCGATTGCAGCAAAACCGTGACGACTCCCCACGGACAAACTAGCCGCGGCAAAGAAAGAATTCGCCTTCATGATGGAGAAAGGCATCTGTCGTCCATCCAAATCACCGTGGGCCAAGCCCTCTCCACCTAGTACCCAAGAAAGACGGCTCGCTACGACCATGTGGAGATTATAGGAAAACTGAATGCCGCTACCGTCCCCCCGCTGCGTTACATATCCCCGCATGTCCTTTGGCCTATGTAACGCAGCCCAAACCTTTCAAAGCCTCATCAACGAAGTACTCCAAGGTTTGGATTTTGCATATGCCTACATCGACGACGTGCATATCGCATCCGATTCTTAAAATCAACATATATCCCATCTTCAACAACTTTTTGGTCACCTTCGAGACTACGGCCTGACGATCAACGAAACCAAATGCACCTTCGGCGAAACTTCAGTCAAATTCTTGGGGTTTATCATCACCAACGCCGTGATCTTGCCGGACCCTCAGCGAGTACAAGCAATTAAAGACATCCCAATCCCTGATACTGTCGGAAAACGTCGGCGTTTTCTGGGTATGTTAAATTTCTATCGGCGCTGCCTCCCCAATGCCGCTAGTACTCAGGCATCACTCCACGCTATGGTCGAAGGGCGCAAGAACGCATCCTGCCAATGGACGCCAACAGCACTCCAGGCTTTCGACGACGCTGCACTCTTGCACCATCCTTTTCCAGAAGCGCCTCTCTGCCTTACGGTAGAAGCCTCGGATTTTGCTGTGGGCTCCTCGCTTCACCAGCAGATTGGCACAAATTTCCAATCAATAGCGTTTTTCTCAAGGAAACTAGACGCGGCACAAAGGAAATACAGCGCATACGACAGAGAAATCCTGGCGTTATACTTGGCTATCAAGCATTTCAGGCATTTATTGGAAGGGCGACAATTTCTGGTTTATACGTACCACAAACCACTCACATACACCTTCCAACAAAATCTGGAGAAGGCCTCGCCGCGCCAATGTCGACACCTCGATTTCATCGGACAGTTCACAACAGACATCCGCCACATCGCGGGCTGTGAAAATGTACCTGCAGATTTCCGGTCACGTGTGGAACCCATCTCCCATCACCAACCTTATGACCCGAAATCCCTCGCCGAAGCGCAAACAGTAGACCAGGAGCTACAAGCTCTCTTGACATCGGAAAACCGTAGCTCACTAGAACTGGGAAAAGTACCAATCCCAGAAACGAACATTTCCCTGTACTGTGACGTTTCCACAGCAAAACCCAGACCATTCGTACCCGCATCCTGTCGCCGCATAATTTTTTCTGCATACCACAACTTTGTCTCATCCCGGAGTACGAGCTACTACAAGAATGGTCACCGCTCATTACGTCTGGCCGGCCGTCAAGAAGGATTGCGCACTTTGGACTCGCGCCTGCCACCGCTGCCAAGTCTTCAAAACCACTAGACACAAAAGAACGCCCCTTCAGTCGTTTAGTCCCCCGGACGGAAGGTTCAGTCATGTTCACATTGACCTGGTCGGACCACTACCACCGAGTGAAAACTATCGGTGCATATTCACCTGCGTCGACCGATTCACTAGGTGGCCCGAAGTCCTACCCATACAGGACATCACCGCCAAAACAGTAGCAAATACCTTCCTATCCATGGGAACCGCCACGTTTACGTGCCCAAACCACTCGAGACATGTTCCCATGTCTATCTACGTCGGGACCTGATATTGCCACCGCTAGCTCCCCCATACGACGGTCCATATGAAGTCCTTTTTGGAAACTCAAAATTTACAAACTGAAAATTTAAAAAATCCACGTGGGTGTCAATCGACCGCCTCAAGCCTGCTTTCACATCAGAAGGACCGATGTTTTCCCAAGACCCGAACTTGGCAAGCCAATAAGATTGCATAGGATCGCTGGAAGGATCCTACTGGAGTAGTGTGGCGACCACACTTTGCTTCAGCGAGCGCGAACTGGGACAAAGCTTTACTATACACACGGGCAGTGAAACGGCCTCGGCAGCCGTGAGCGACAACGTCACTACGCAAGCGCGGGCGTCATCCGGAACTTTCTAGCTACTGGCCCGGTAAACAAAAAGGCCTGCTCCTAACGGCCGTTACTTCAACCGTTACTTATTTTCTCTTTATATATTTCTGGCTTTAAATAAATTAATTTTAATTATAATTTTATCAGCGGCCTTTCCACAAGCCACACCAACACAATACGCAATCATCCCACAGAGACATCAAGTGAAGCGTCATCGGATATCACAATCAAACTCGGCGATTTTAACGCCAAAAGTCCAACTTGGGGATCACCTGTCCAGGATAACAAAGGTCAGCAGGTTGAGGACATTCTAACCGAACTCGACCTTACACCGTTAAATAAGGGAGAGAACACCTATCTATCCAAATCCACAGGCACAGAATACTCAATAGATATCACAGCGATAAATTACAACATCGCGCGCACCCACAACACAATGGAAAATACTCAAAAGTGCAATCAGGGACCACAGACCAATTTTACCAACCCTAAACTTCAAAATTGAGAATGCCCAACAGAATAAAAGAACATGGAACTTTAGGAAAGCTATTTAAGAAAATTCACAGAAAAGCTTGAAGAACTGTGCAACGAAGAATTGAATTACAGAACACTTGACAAAAACTTGGAAAAATTATCTTCGAACATATCCAAAGCTGCTTAAGCATCGATACCTAGAGGTAGACGTAAAGACCTGTGGATATCTTACTGGAGGGACCAAAGCATCAAGGCAATGATTTCAGAGAGAGAGACAATATCAATGAACTTCTTAAAACAAATAAAACAGAAGAAAACAGAAAGGAACTCATTGAAATTAGTCACAAAGTATAACAATAAATTTGAATATGCAAACAAGAAAAATGGCAGAAATTTGCGAAAAAATGGATCCACGAAAGGACAGCCAATACTGGAATATATTTAGAGTGTTAGAAAACAATCAAAACCAACACCAATCCTCCAATACTCTAACCGATATTAATAGAACAGCGAGAACGAGAACAAACAAATGGCTGACATAATTGCTGAATATCTTTCAAGCACTTCCAGACTTAACTACACGAATAAAGACAGGACTCTAAAAAATAACATAAACAAGTTAGTTAAACAAGCAAGAAACTACCATCAACAAAATATTTTCTCGAGAGAGACTTCACACTGAATGAGCTAAACTCATCAATAGAAAAGTTAGATCCAAGAGGTCACCCGGAGATGATCTAATCTTTGGTCAAATGATTAAACACTTTGGAGACAAAGCTAAAACCCAACCCCTATGAATATTGAACATATAATGGCAAACTGGTAAACTATCAAAGAATTGGAGGATATCAATTATAGTGCCAAAAATGAAACCAAACAAAGATGCCAAGGAATGCAAGAACTATCGGCCAATTTCTCTCACCAGCATACTTTGTAAAATAACAGAACGAATTATCCACTCTAGACACATAGTCTGGCTCACTAACAATAATAATAAAAACTTCTACCAAACTGCCTATAGATCCAGACACTGTACAACTGATCAACTGTTCTACTTCTGTCAATCAATAATAGATTCTTTCCAGTAAAAACCGCCAAAGAAGACAACGGCCGTATTCCTGGATACGACCTCAGCGTTTGATCGAGTGTGAAGGGAGAAATTACTTGAAAGGCTGCACAACATCGGAGTAAGAGGAAAACCTTTAATCTGGATTGCAGACTTCTTAAGGGGAAGAAGGATAAAGGTTCGGGTCAAAGGAGAATTTTTCAAGGACCGAAGAACATGGGCTGGTGTACTTCAGGGATCTGTACTCAGTCCTCTACTCTTCCTGCTATATATTAACGACATCCATCCTTACCTCACTGAAGACACAAAGGTTGCCTGTTATGCAGATGATATAGTCATATGGCACACAAGTAGCAGTATAGAAAATTCAGAAAAATTACTGAACACATGAATGAGAGGACTGGAGAAGTGGGCAATGGAACTCCAAATGACTATAAACCCAATAAAAACAAACATATGCGTCTTCTCCACTGACAAGAAAAAAGGCATAAATATAACCCCAAAATAAGCATAAACAACCAAATAATTGATAAAATTAGAAATCCAAAATACCTAGGTGTGATACTGCAGTCCTGGATCTTTCCAGTTGGTCTCCAGAACTACACCATCACCATCTCCTCAGCGGCGAAGTACGCGATATAGGTATTTTTCGTAGATCGCGAAATGCGTGGTGTCGCTGGAGACCCACTGGCGATTCTCCACCAAACTCTGCAGCGCTGGCAGAGGCGCCATATTCATTGTACAAAGTGTATATAATGCATATTATCTTTTTCTTTTTAATAGTGAAGACTGTGAACTTTGCATGTATTGACAAGATGCCAATAAAATTATTTTAAATGTCATTTATGAGGAATTGCGATTTACAGAAAACATAAGTATCACCTCAAATAGAGCTACCAGAAAAAAACATTCTGAGAAGGCTATGTGGAACAAATTGGGGAGCAAAACCCAGAATTCTCAAAACAACATATATCTCCTTAATAAGGCCGATAATGGAATATGCAACACTCGTCTGGGCACCCTCAAGTTCATCACTAAGGAAGACTAGACAGTGTTCAAGCAAAAGCGGCCAAAATAATCACTGGAGCTGTTTCATCCACCAAAAATGAGAAAATTCAGAAAGAATGTGGACTAGACCTACTCGGAGGCAGAAGACGTTTTAAAGCAATAAAATTCACCAATAGCTTAAAAAGTAAAGAAACCGAACACATATCCCATAGAACCTATTTAAACTGGACACAAAAAGAAAGACTCAAAAGATCTTCAGTACGACAACAATTTTAGAAAGGGTATAAATATGAAACACAATGACTTTCAAATTCAAGAAGAACCAATATTTCCTACCCCATTCCCATTAAATGTAATCATCAATCTTAACCTGAATGAACCCTGCACGAAAAAAAATAGAACAAAAACATACCTAAAAGAAAGGACTTGACACAATTGGTTTATACGATCAGAGAAATTATTTGTTGTTGCCATTTCTTATTCCCTTGTGTAAAGATTACACGAACTCCATGCTCCTCGAGCTGTTTTATGATAAGCAGCGGCCTCTCCCAAAGGTCATGTTTGGTGCATCTAATGCAAGCCAAAATGTGTTCTGGAGCTGCAGGTGCCAAGCTACATTTTGGGCAAGTGGGGTATATTTTGTTGTTATTTACTATCTTCAATGGCTTGAGAGGGCCTATTCTAAATCTTGTAAGTGTCGTTTGAGGCTGTCTATTTCTGATGTTCAGAGCTCCTCCTGGGTTTATTCCACTGTACCAACTGTGCACGGGGAAAGAAGCCCTGTCTTGGCACCAGCCTTAGGGCTGGGAAAAGGGCAGGGACGCCCACCCCTCACTCACCCTTGAGGATAGGGGAGTGGAGAGGCGACTCTGCGTGTTTGCCATGCGTCGGAGTGCCACTGGCTGATCGCAAGTGAAGCTGTAAGCTGGCAATCCGCCCTTGGTTAGCTGGTCGCGAGGCGCACGAGTCTTAAAACTCTTGGGTCTTCGCTCTGTGTGTGCGCCATTGGGAGCGTCCTTGCCGTGCGCGCCATGAAAAACCAAGGGGTGCACACAGTAGTACCACCCTCCCGCCTTTGCGTCGGTTCCCCGCGTAAACCTCAGAACCTCAGAGGTCCTTGATTCGTCGGCAGATTCAGGGAGTACTGTGATCAAAGGGTTCGAGGGCCAAAGGGGGGGGGGGGAGTCCTATTGGAGCGTAGGAAGGGTTTAACTAAGTCCGAACGAGAGGGCTCGGTCAGCAACCTTGCCATGAACTCTCGGAGACGCCTGTGGGTTTGATTGGTCGACCTCATGGAGCCAGACCATAATTGCGGGCGCGAGGGGCCAAACAATGACCGCTCGGTGCATGGAGAATGCATCATTCCCTTTTGGCTGAGTGACCTGGATGTCAGCAATGGGTGTGCATTCGCGCGCCCGTTAATAGACCTTTGAGGTCTGGGGAACCAATATTGCTCCAAGTCTGTACCAACTGTGCCAACTGAAGGACAACAAGTATGGTTTACCATACAAGTTGGCCATGGAAAAACTTCCAAATCCTACGGCCCTGAAGTTGTAAAGGAAGGAGGATGGATCGCGAACACATGACCTCTCGGACACGCTGTCTCATATTCTGGACGTGCACTTTGGGGTGGGGCACCTGGAATGCGAGGATGTGTTACCAAGAAATGAGCGTATGGATCCACTCTTCACTGAGAGGGAGGTTAAAAGGACAGCCTTCAAATTTGGGAACAGGAAATCCCCTGGTTCGGATGGTATTGACAACACCATCGTGAAGGTTCTGGTGAGAAGATATGGGTCACTTCTCACAAGGTTATACAATCGCTGCCTGGAACTGGGTAGGTTACCAAGGGCATGGAAGGCAGCGAGGGTTGCTTTACTCGAAAAGAGTGGAAAGTCGGGCGCTACGGCAAAGGACTATTGGCCTATGTCTCTCCTATCATGCCTGGGAAAAGTACTGGACAGTCTTCTGGCACAAAGACTGACAAGGTGGCTAGAATCGGGCGGACACCTTTCCAGTTCCCAACATGTCTTTAGGAAGGGACGGTCTACGAACACTTGTTTAGAGGGGATACTGGGCAAGATAGAGGAAGGAATCGCAAAGGGAAACTGGGTGATTGCGATCTCCTTCGACATCGCAGGTGCTTTCGACAGCCTAAATTGGAACATGGTTGTTAGTGCCCTCGATGAGAAAGGGTGTCCCTTTAACCTACTGACGTTAGTAAGGGATTTCTTACGAGACAGGCGGGTCTCAATTAAGGTAGGTGCAGTGGACAAGCACAGAATAGTGTCAAAGGGCTGCTCTTAAGGTTCCTGCTGTGGTCCCATACTGTGGAATGTAGTGGCGGACACAATTCTCCGCAAGAAACTTCCAGCGGGTGCCTGCATGGTAGCCTATGCTGATGACAACTACCTAATTATATTACAATATAACGCGGCTGATGATTGTAAAACGAAAATTGCAATTATACCGCGAATGTTTCTTTTAAACAAAAATCGAAACTTATTTTAAAGAGAAACAGCGATTATTGTCAATTTTTGTTTAAAAGAAACATTCGCGGTATAATTGCAATTTTCGTTTCACAATCATCAGCCGCGTTATATTGTATTTTAAATTACTTTATATAATATTTACGAACGGAAAAATATGTCCAGGGTAGCCTAGTGGACATGGCATCTGCCCGGTAAGCGGAACACAGTGGGTTCGATTCCCATCCCTGGACACTTTTATTTTTCCGTTTGTCATTACTCTTCACAATTCATCCTATCATACTTCATCCTTAAAGTTAGAAATAATCGCTGTTTCTCTTTAAAATAAGTTTCGATTTTTGTTTAAAAGAAACATTCGCGGTATAATTGCAATTTTTGTTTTACAATCATCAGCTGCGTTATATTGTATTTTAAATTACTTTTTACTTATATAATTGCTTTATTCTGTCTGTGTGAAGTTCACTGTGTGAAGTTCACGGATAGATTTTGGTCATCAACGCGCGCATCATCATTATGATCATCATCATTATCTAATGATAATTATTTATTTATCTACTTATATAATTGCCTTATTCTGTCTGTGTGAAGTTAACTGTGTGAAGTTCACGGATAGATTTTGGTCAGAATGGATAAAATAAAAAAAGTGTCAAGGGATGGGAATCGAACCCACGACCTTCCGCTTACCGGGCAGATGCCATGACCACTAGGCTACCTAGGACAACGATAGGTTATTTTAAATTATATATAAATTAAATATTAAAACTATATATTCAAATTATTCTACTTAGCTCACGAACAGCGCCCTCTATCAAGGTTATAAATACGTTTAAAATCGAAATCTTTTCAAAATTTTATTAATAATAGTTCGCTTACTAATTAGAATACATGATCTAAATCGAAATATTTATAGACGCTCGCTCGATTTGAAGATTTATATCGTAACTAATCTGACTGTAAAGTTTGGAGCGGGACGTTTCACAAGAGTGACATCCACGGCGCCAATTTATAATTGTAACGAATAGTGTTTGAATAAAACATTTAATCGGGTAAACCCGGGCGTTGCCCGGGTCATTCGTCTAGTATATAATATTTACGAACGGAAAAATATGTCCAGGGTAGCCTAGTGGACATGGCATCTGCCCGGTAAGCGGAACACAGTGGGTTCGATTCCCATCCCTGGACACTTTTATTTTTCCGTTTGTCATTACTCTTCACAATTCATCCTATCATACTTCATCCTTAAAGTTAGAAATAATCGCTGTTTCTCTTTAAAATAAGTTTCGATTTTTGTTTAAAAGAAACATTCGCGGTATAATTGCAATTTTCGTTTTACCTAATTATATGTGAGAAATCCCGAAGAAAAGCTGAGGCTCTAGCCAATGAAAGCATCGGCAGGTTAAAGGGTTGGGCAGAACTTGTGAAGCTCAAATTTAACGCGGGCAAAACAAAGGCCCTGAGTTTCAAATCGCGAGATGTTCGAGCCAAACGGACTGGCGTCGAATATGACCACAATCCCATCTTGCGGCTAGGGGGTGAGAGGATTCAGGTGGTCAAAAAGATGAAAATCCTCGGTGTAGTGGTGAACAATGAGTTGAGCTGGATGGACCACGCCAGGGATATAGGGTTGAGGGCTAGGTCTGCACTATCGAGACTATGCAGGCTAGCGCTTCTGAGAGGGGGCAGGGAAGGGGAGATTTTCAGGAGTCTCTACCTCAGCTGCGTTGAGCCGATTCTCCTGTACGGTTCAAGAACGTGGTGGAAGAGGAACCGCGACAGGAAAGTCGGAACAACTTTAGAGTCAGTGCAGAGAATAGCGGCTCTGAGGATCACTGGGGGGTACTGTACTACTAGTACAGAGGCTTTGCTGGTGATTTCGGGTCTGACTCCTGTTTCTCTAAGGCTGGAGGAAGAGAAACTGAGGCAGCTTATTTGGGTCGACAGAACTGAGAACGATTTGGGCATTGCGCCTGAGGAGCTTGAATGGGCGAAGGACCCAGATAAGGACGTGAACTGGAAGCCAAGATGGAGGTGGTCAGGGGGCTTACCGTCTGGTAAAGAAATGGAGATATTCACAGACGGGAGCAAGTATGGTAAGAGAACTGGGGCCGGCATCGCCATTTTCAGTGATGAATCGGTAGTTGGCCAACAAACACTGAAACTAAGGCACGATGAGCTGGTGTATTCAGCAGAACTGGTCGCGATCAGAGAGGATCTGATCTGGTGTAGGAGAGACTGTCTGTCTCCCAAGGCAATCTACTCGGATTGTATGTCCGCCCTCATCTCCATTTGCTTGGAGAAGGGACAGATGTCGCATGAAGTAGCGGATCTGCTAGGTGAAATGGATAGGCCCCCCAAATTGTACTGGGTCAAGGGGCACTCTCTGATTGAGGGCAATGAATTGGCTAATAAACTGGCAAAAGAGGGATGCCGGTCTGGAAGGGATGTGGTGACCCCAATTCCAAAGAAAGAGGTTTTCATGCGTATCCGGGCGCATATTAATGGATTATGGAAGGACAGATGGGTGGAAGCAATAAACGGTCGGGTAGCCTTTAATTGGATTAGAGTTTCAAAAAGGAACGGTCGAATCCTTTCACACAAACTGAACAGGATGATTACGGGACACGGCCCGTATCCTATTAGTTTGGCGCGGTTTGGTATTAAAGCGGACGACAAATGCGTATGTGGGAGCCCTGGGGCAAACGCAACGCCCAAGTGCATGGAGAATGCACCTTTCCTATGGCACGGTGGCTATATGGAAGCAATGGGTGCATGCTATGCATGCAGGCTTATGGACCTTCGAGGTCTGGGTAGCCATTACTGCTTCAGGGATGTACCAACTGTGCACACAGTAGTACCACCCTCCCGCCTTTGCGTCGGTTCCCCGCGTAAACTTCAGAACCTCAGAGGTCCTTGATTCGTCGGCAGATTCAGGGAGTACTGTGATCAAAAGGTTCGAGGGCCAAAGGGGGGGGGGGAGTCCTATTGGAGCGTAGGACGGGCTTAACTAAGTCCGAACGAGATGGCTCGGTCAGCAACTTTGCCATGAACTCTCGGAGACGCCTGTGGGTTTGATTGGTCGACCTCATGGAGCCAGACCATAATTGCGGGCGCGAGGGGCCAAACAATGGCCGCTCGGTGCATGGAGAATGCATCATTCCCTTTTGGCTAGGTGACCTAGATGGCAGCAATGGGTGTGCATTCGCGCGCCGGTTTATGGACCTTTGAGGTCTGGGAAACCATTATTGCTCCAAGTCTGTACCAACTGTGCGGGGAAAGAAGCCCTGTCTTGGCACCAGCCTTAGGGCTGGGAAAAGGGCAGGGACGCCCACCCCTCACTCACCCTTGAGGATAGGGGAGTGGAGAGGCGACTCTGCGTGTTTGTCCTTGCGCCGGAGTGCCGCTGGCTGATCGCCAGTGAAGCTGTAAGCTTGCCATCGGCCCTTGGTTAGCTGGCGCGAGGCGCACGAGTCTTGAAACTCTTGGGTCTTCGCTCTGTGTGTGCGCCATTGGGAGCGTCCTTGCCGTTCCCGCCATGAAAAACCAAGGGGTGCACACAGTAGTACCACCCTCCCGTCTTCGCGTTGGTTCCCTGTGTGAACCTCAGAACCTCAGAGTTCCTTGATTCGTCGGCAGATTCAAGGAGTACTGTGAACAAAGGGTTCGAGGGCCAAAGGTGGGGGGGGGGGGGGAATCCTATTGGAGCGTAGGACGGGTTTAACTAAGTCCGAACGGGAGAGCTCGGTCAGCAACATTGCCATGAACTCTCGGAGACGCCTGTGGGTTTGATTGGTCGACCCCATGGAGCCAGATAATAATGGCAGGCGCGAGGGGCCAAACAATGGCCGCTCGGTGCATGGATAATGCATCATTCCCTTTTGGCTAGGTGACCTGGATGGCAGCAATGGGTGTGCATTCGCGCGCCGGTTTATGGACCTTTGAGGTCTGGGAAACCATAATTGCTCCAAGTCTGTACCAACTTTGCTGGGCCCGGGGCCCTAGTTCTGACCGCATGGAGAGTGGGTAGGACTAAGTTCCTGGCATCTGCAGCCCTAGGCACCCGACTCGCGAGTAGTAGCGGTCTGTACCTGGCTGCCTGAAAGAGGGTGGTAGGGGCTAACTGATCACGACAAACCATCGTGGAACTCAGTGGAAGAGTTCGCGATGCTAACAGGGTTCTGTGACAGGAGTGACGTCCAGTTGCAGATTACGCAAAGTAGGGAGGCTTTACGGCTACCTACATATGCTGATCAGCACCTTCCCGTGGTGCGTCCTGAGCACGTTTCTAACAAGAACGTGCCCCACGCTAACAGCTCGTCTGACAAGTATGGAAAGACGGATATGCCCAGTTCAGCCTTGCGTGACATTGTGGCGTTCTGGTGTCATTATAATACAGATCACACCCCCCAATAATGCCAATACAAAATATAAAGATAGACATTACTAATGAGGCTCAGGTAGCGCCTTAGAACGTGTGGGAGGCAGATCCCTCTTGCCGTGGAGTGAACGACCTAGTCAGAGCTGATGGACCAGCTCGACATATTGGCTCTAATAACTTATCATGCATCCCTCTTGGAAAAAACCCTGAAGACAAGGATAAGCCCGAGGACGCTCAAATTCCCTCGGGCTCCGAGTGTATGCCCAATAATACCTCGTTGGATTTTTCTAATAATTTCCCTGCCGCGCCCACTAATGGCCCAGGAAAGTCCCCTATGGAAGCAGGCACCCTCCGCACAGCGAGAGTCGACACGACTCGAGAGGATAGGCAGGGTGCCCACTTGAGTCCGCGAAAAGCGAAGCCTGGGGATTTGAACTCAGGTGCCTTCCGCACAGCTAGCTCTGGATACCCAGAGCGAGAGGATAGAAAGGATCGTCCACCCCCCCCCCCCCCCTGATATCCGCCTCAACAGGATTATCAACATGGAGATCCCTGTGGATACTTTCCTGTTGTTTGACCCTTCGTCTGAGGCGAGAATCGGCTCAAAAGTCGAGGAGTCGGGGGCTGCGATGGATGTAACCAAGGCAGGGTACCTCAATGACCTGAATGAAATGAATAGGTTTCTAAATCAGGCATTGATACCCCAGAAGAAGTGCATGGAGCTTAAGGAGCTTGCCAAGGCGTTCCAGGACTCCCTAGACACCATACGTCGAGGGAGGAAGATTGGAAATATTCACTCAAAATCCTCGAGCAATGCTTCGATAAGCTCCTCAAGAAACATGGGTCGGCTCTTGAAGAACTCGAGTTTCTGCGGGTGGAGAAGCGGAATCTGGAGGAAAAGATCCTCAGTCCGACCACGCTGCAGTATGGCATAGAGAGGGGAGTGGCGGCGGCTCTTTTAGAGTCGCTAAATTTAGCTGAGGTCGAGGTATGTCCTCCCAATGACGCTTCCCCAGTCTACCCTAGACGAGAGACGCCTCGAAACGAGAAGACGGAGGAGCCCGCAAGGGCCGGGAGTTACTCCCTTGAAGTAGAGGGAGACCCGGTCCAAATACCAACTAGAGACGAGAAAGCTTTTCCGCAATCTACCCCAAAACAACCTGTTCACACTAGGAAGAGCGAGATGGCGGAAAGAAGAGAAAGAGAAATAAGAAGAAAAGGGTTGAGAAGCCTTCCGCAAAAGAGGAAGAGAGTAGGACTGAGGTGACAGCCGGATCAAAAGAGGACCCACCGAGAGTGAGGCCAACAGAGGAGGTGAAAGAACCACCTTCCCCGAAGAAGATCAGGGCTAAAGAGGTTAAGGATCCCCCAAAGGCGGCCAAGAGTACCAAACCGGAACCCCAAAAGGTCAAGGGCCCCCCTAGATGGAAGGATAACCTGACCCTGGTAGTTGAGTGGAGTGAGAATGCGGGTTCGAATTAATGCTCGCGGTGCTGAAAAGCATCGCTCGTAGCATTCCTGGGCTCGCTATGACCTCAAAATGATTCGGGATGGGGGAGCTGTGGCTCTCATATTGAATAACCTAGAGAACAATAAACTGGCCGTGGAGGCTATAGAGAAGGAGCCTGCACTGAGGCTAGGAGGCTTCAAGAGGGCCAGGAGGGAGCTGATTCTCCCTGACATCAAAGAGGAGACGCTGAGAGAAACGGTGCTGCTCCAAAATTCGGGGTGTGGGGACTTCTTGGAAGGATACATGAGATTGTATCCAAAGAGTACAAGGAGGCCCTACGCAACTAATTGGGTCATTTCGGCGTAAAGGAGGCCACCATGAAATCCCTCCTGAGCAAGAAGAGGTTGAAGATAGGTGCCAGGATGGTACCTTTCAGGGTGAATGAGGCAGTGTCAACCTGCTTCAGGTGCCTCAGGCCCGGTCATATCGCAAGGACCTGCGAGCATCCTAAGAGGTGTGGGAGGTGTGAGGGTGTGCACTCCCAAGAACAGGGATGCGATATGAAACAGGGTTGTTGGCTCTGTTTAGAGGACAACAAGAGGTACGGCAGGAAATATGACTAATCATCGCCCCCGGAGTACGCAGTGCTCGGTGAAGGCCTGGTACGTGAACGGGAGGCGATGGTATAGGGGGCAATCAAGGAGGTGTGTAGGTTCGTGCAGCTAAATTGCGCTCGTTCGAGGAGGAGCTCCGAGGAGCTAGACCGGATAATTAAAAGTGATCGCCCTCATGTTATCCTGGTGCAGGAGATGTACCTAGAGGATGATGGGAGGATGGGTCGAGATACTCGTTACAGTTTTTTCTCTAGCGAGTGCAACAAGGCCGCCTTACTGGTCCGGGGAGATCTTCCTTGTTTGGGTTGTGGGTCCTGGGAGGAGGCGGTGGCTGTACAGATCGAGGCGGCGGATCTAAAACTGGTCTGCCTCTCTACGTATATACCACCTCAGGACAACGACCTCGGTAAGCTGGACTTCCTAAATGATTTTTTGGTTGGGAAGTAAGGGTACGAGCTCGTTTTTGGCGAGGATTTTAACGCGCGCACCCAGCTGTTTGGGGACAGGGAGG
Source organism: Cordylochernes scorpioides (assembly GCA_030710605.1). Lineage (NCBI taxonomy): Eukaryota > Metazoa > Arthropoda > Arachnida > Pseudoscorpiones > Chernetidae > Cordylochernes > Cordylochernes scorpioides. The sequence goes on from CP092864.1 coordinate 97,342,620, forward strand.
AAATTTCTGAAGGAAAGGCGCTGGTCGATCTAGTTATTGGTCAGAGTCTGGAGATTTGGAAAGTCTATGGTGAATCGACGTTTTCCACGGCAAACGGTGAAAGCATCATAGACTTCTCCCTGGCAAGAACGAGCAGGATGCGGCGTTTGAGGTGGGAAACGGACCCCACGGTCGTAAGCGACCACAAACTCATCAGGTTTGAGGCCAGTTATGAAATGGAACCGCCATCAGTGGAGAGAGTTCTTCGGTACAGCATCAGGGGGCCTAACCTTGAAAGATTCAGACGCCGGTTTGCTTTGCAAACTTGGGGATAGATTAGCTGGAGCAGTTGACAGAATTTCTATTAATAGCATGGTCAATGAGCTCCACCAGGATATAACCGAAACGTGCAAAACCTTGGGGCCGGAATCTGGAAAGACTACCCCATTTAAAAGGATTAAACAGTCTTGGTGAACCGAGGAGCTGGAGATCGAGAAGAAGATAGGGCTATGAGGAAGCTCTTCCAGAATAGTACGGGCGAAGAGAGAGTTATGAGAAGAATAGCTTTCCAGAAGGTCTTAGCAGGGTACAAGAGACACACCAAAAGGGCGAAGAGGAAACACTGGAGGGAGCAGTGCAAAACCGTACTGGAGATTAATCCATACGGTCTTCCTTACAGGGTTGTCTCTGGGAAGATAAGGTGCTCCTCTAACTTGAGGCTACTTGAAGGGGAAGATGGGTTCAAGATCCAGGACCTGAAGGAGACCCTGGACCTCATCTTGGATCGGCACTTCGGAAACGAAGAACCAGAGGACGAGATCTCTCTGACCACTCGTGGTTTGGTGGATCCGCCCTTTTCTGAGAATGAGGTGAAACGGACGGCTTTCAAGTTCGGGAACAGGATATCTCCTGGTCCCGACGGGATCGATAACACGGTCGTGAAAGCCCTGGTAGGGATGCACCCATCGCTTCTTACCAGGATATTTAATAGGTGCCTGGACACTGGCACTTTTCCTGAGGCATGGAAGGTTGCCCGAGTAGTGCTTCTCGAAATGTCTGGTAGAAGGGGTAATTCTCCTAATGATTATCGTCCGCTTTCTTTACTAGCGTGTCTAGGTAAGGTCCTGGATAGCCTACTAGCTCAGCGACTGAAGCACTGGCTAGAGAGTAATGAGCTCCTTTCCTCTTCCCAACATGGTTCTAAGGAAGGAAAATCCACAACCACAGCTCTAAACGAGGTGTCAGAGGGGGTTGAGATGGGTTTAAATAAGGGTGCTTATGTTCTTATCGTGGCCCTGGACATTGATGGCGCGTTCAACTCAATGAACTGGAACTAGCTGATAAGTAATTTGATGGACATGGGCTGTCCAGATAATTTGTGCAGCTTGGTTCGTGACTTCCTGAGGGATAGGCGGATTAGCCTTAGCTTTGGTGGGCTGAAATTGGAGAGAAACTGTGTTAGGGGTTGCCCCCAGGGCTCCTGCTGCGGACCTATTCTGTGGAATATCCTGGTAAACACCGTTTTCCAGGAGGAGCTACGTGAGGGAGCCAGGCTGGTTCTGTATGCCGACGACCAGTTCCTCATCATTGAGGCTGATTCGAGAACGAAGGCTAAGAAGTATGTTGAAACTTCTTTCCAAATCCTCTCGAACTGAGCCCATAACTCTGGCCTTAAGTTCAATGTCTCCAAAACTCATTAACAACACAGAGAAGACTCAGGAAAGAATGAAAAGAAACTACGACAAAAAACACAATGAGAAAATCTATGAACCAGGACAGTGGCAGTTTGGACACCAGTCAGGAAAATCGGAAAATGAGAAAAACTATTGAGAAAATATTTTGGCCCATATCGAATATTAAAGAAGCTGTCTAACGTAAATTACTTAATTGAGCCGAAAGATAATCCTGGCCAAGACCCATTGATTGTCCATGTCTCAAGCCTCAAACCCTATTTTGAAAGAATTGATGAGGTAACTCACGAGGACGTGACGACCTCTGGAGAGGGGGAAGTGTTGCATCATTGCTAATGAACCTATTTTATTTTAATTTGTAATATTATTTTTCATATATTTTAAATTCAAAATTATATTTTAGATTTATATTTATTTTATTAAACAGAATATATGTATTATAAACAGAATATATGTATCATAGAATCATCATTTGTATTTAGGTACACGTGTGACTTCACTGCTCTCTTTGATGTGAGAAAGAAATAAATTATTCTGGAGGCTACTTAAAGTAGAGTTATCTCATTATTCCCTTATATAAATTTGTAGGATGGTTGAAACACGTTCAGGACAGGAGAGGACCAAGTTTGAAGAGTCTGACAAGCCGCAACCTGGTGCAACAATATTTACGTATAATATTTTTATTTTTGCATTCACAATGTTAAGTTCAGTTCTACAATTTGTTTGGTTTGGGTGCACTTTTTGTATTACATTTCTTTTAGTTATAAATGTTTGAATATCTTTTGCCTGGTGTGTATAATTTGGAATCCATTTCTTAATATTACCTCTTGGTATTGAAACTTTGGCTGCTTTAATAATGGTATTTTTGAAAGATATTCAATTAGCCTTTTTTAAGTAGTAGAATTTTTCTTAATTGAGCTGGTTTTGGTCTTGGTGCTAATTTCTATCAAAATAGGCAAATGATCACTTCCAATACTTTTTAATATTTGCCATTTGCATTTGTGGAAAATGTCAGGTTGTAAAAACTTATATCAAGTGCTTGTGCAGTATTATAGCTGTAGGAATGATGGGTAGGATTCCCATCATTTAAGCACATGAAGGCATTTTCGTTAAATATGTTTGATAGTATTTTGCCTTTTGGGTTTGGCGTGGAACATCCCCATAATTGATGTTTGGCATTAACGTCACCTACAATAATAGTGTTCTCTGTAGGAAATTGAGCCATTGTTCCATCGTCAATATGTTTATTGTTTGGAGGGTGATACATATTGTATATTTTGATGGCTTTGTTTTGATTTAGGTTAGTCTTTGATATCTTGGGTTTCGAGCTCTGATGTGTTTGGAATATTAACTGCTATGTCCTCATAGTACAAATTCTTGATTAAAAATGCAAGGCCACCCCCTTTAACAGCATATACAGATGGATCTTCAGACCTTACTCTGAGTAATGGAGGGGCCGGAATTATCATAATACTGCAAGATGGAACACACATCAAAATCAAAGAAGGAACAGGACAGATTTCGTCAAACTTCACTTGTGAACTGACAGCTATCTGGAAAGCCCTTGATGTATGCCTTAACCAACCATCCCTGCATCAAGCAGAAGGAATTTTAATATAAAGTGACTCCATATCCGCTCTAGAAGCAATTCAGAAGGGCAATACTAAAATCACACAGAAAATACACTCGTTACTTACTCAACTGGAACCATTGGAGAAGAACTGCATTCTACAATGGATTCCTGCACATTTTGGGATAGGTCGTAATGAAATGGCATTTGAATTGGGAAAGGAAGCCAGAAAGATGAGCCAAAGGAAATAACAAATGTCATTATTTGACGCTGATGCTTTGGAAAAATACAAGACAATCGAACAAAAAAAAATAAGAAAAGATCAAAATGCGAAATAAACTATGAGAGAAAAATGACAAAAACTATAACAAGACTTAAAACAAAACACTATAAAGGAATGACAATACATCCAGAAGGCACATGAACCTATCAGACATGCAACAATTGTCCTGGTGTGGAACTAACACCTACCCACATATTCTCATGCCCAGCAATGGCTGCAGCCTTGCAGAAATTTGACATAGACACAGAGCAGCAGTTTTACACACCCAAGATAGTGGACATTACTGCTGCTGCTGTGACAGAGATGCATGGAGACATCTGAGGCTCTTTATTGGACACGACAACAACAGCAACAACGGCATTCCAGAGTGAAATAAATTATAAGAGATAGATAAATATTTTTCAAATGAATTAAAATGAATATAATCGATACTGAGAGAGAGTTGAATTTAAAAATTTATATATTTATTATCTTCGAGATTTATTTCGATGAGAGAATTCCAGCAAACCGCATCTAAAATACCAATTTTTTTTGGTACAAGTTTTAATTTGCATTTACTTATTTTTACATATCTCTAATTGTATTTAAAAATCGTCAACCAATTCTTCTACTTTTGGCGAAATGGTGTTTTATTAATTTTTTATTTGATATTATTAGGGTTCTTTCCTGGTTTTCAAAAAGAAAAAATACGCGTCGATCAGTTATATTTTCGATTTATCAAACAATTTGGCCGCTTAATCTCAGATTCTGGTAGAACGCCATCTAGAGAATAAAATTGTAACTAAAATCAATTTCAAATTTTTCATTGTTTTCCATTAAAAAATAGCATTGCATCCTGAACGCAATGGTGTTTACCGCATTGTTCTAGCGCAAATATTGGCGGAGTTATTAATTTTTAAAATAGTGCGGGACTTTTGGATCACTCTGTATATTTTGTCACTCCCCTCTATATTTCATTTGTTGGATCATGACAAATATTCAGTTAAATAGTCAAGGGTCGCCAATTAGTCAAGAAACTACACATTCCTTATAGCAAGAAATCCTATTAGTAGTGCCATAATAATATTTGGTACTATATTAACATTTCAGAAAATCGCGTATTGATATCAGTAGTGTTTTTCAAACATTCAATCTATTTCACAAAACTCCATCAAAAATATAATATTTTTTGCTACATGTTTTAATTTGCATATACCTATTTTACATATCTTAGATTGTATTTAAAAATCGTCAACCAATTTTTATACTTTTGGCGAAATGGTGTTTTATTAATTTATTATTTGATATTATTAGGGTTCTTTCCTGGTATTCAAAAAGAAAATATACATGTCGATCAGTTATATTTTTCAATGTATCAAACAATTTGGCCGCTAAATCTCTGATTCTGGTAGAGCGCCATCAAGCGAATAAAATTGTAACTAAAATCAATTTCAAATTTTTCATTATTTGCCATAAAATATTCCATTGCATACTGAACACAATGGTGTTAACCGCATTGCTCTAGCGCAAATATTCGCGGAGTAATTAATTTTTTAATTTGTGCGGGACTTTTGGATCACCCTGTATATAAAGAAATAAAATTTATAATTTTATAAACTATAAAATGCTATGCCAAATTCTTATTAAATTAATAAACCAATAAAGCATTCTGAAGTGTATTTAGAAAAAAAAAACAACTGAAAACCTAGGCTGACAATCTATAAATAAAAATTGTTTATCTCCTTTAAATCTTCTGTTAATAAAATCTTCATATAACTCTGAAATTATCTGTAAATAAAATAATGTATTTTCGAGCAAACTGTAATTAAAAATTCTATATGGGTAAAATATTATAATAAGATAAAGTGTATCGATGAAAAAATAAATTTATATAGCTGAAAAATCGTATTTTTAAATAATGTGTAAAGAAAAATCCTTTTTATAAACTCTCTCTGTGAATTTATCTAAGATGCAAAAATTACTTCTGTGAAGAAAAATCTCAAAAATGGGTGAATAAAAGTAGAAAAGAGCCGTCTCTGTGAAAAAATAAAATAAAATAAAGAATCAGAACTAGAAACTCGGCTACCCTGTGCGTGGTGGCGTCAGTCCTAATGGCAGCGTTCCCCTGCACTAGGCTGACGGTCCTGACCGTGCTGGCGACGGTGGCGGTGGCCCAAGTGGTTGGCAAGTGGGAGGACGTCGGCCTGGAGAACCTTGACATCCAGCTGCTTGCGCCTGTCGTGGCCGAACGCATCTCCGCGCAGCACACCGGCCCGCGGCACGTCAAGCTGGAAAAGGTCACCAAGGCGCGGCGACAGGTGAGATTAGTGATCTTAAAATATGGAAGAAAGAAGCACAGGTTCATATTGTTGCATCATGATTAATGCGCCTATTTTTAAAATTATTTATAATATTATTTTTAATATATTTAAAATTCAAATTATAAATTTATTTATTTTTATAAAACAGATTATTAATATAAAATATTATGTACTATAAAACATTTGTATTTTGATACACTAAATACCCTACATGCTTTAAACTTTGATGTGGTAAATAAAGAGAGATTCTAGGTGCTACCTAAATTTATAGTTGTCTTATTATTGACTGGTTTAACCTTGTAAGATGGTTGAGACACGTTCTGGAAAGATGCAAGACACGTCTGAGGAGAGACTCAAGACTGAAGAATCTGCCAAACCGCAGCCCAGTGCAACAATTGGTAGAGATGCAAGTGCCGACCCAGTTGTTTTGAACCCCAACATAGACATCCCCAAATATGATGGAACAGAAGACCCTCGCCCATGGATTGAGTCCCTTGAAGAAATTGGCTTCCTGTACCACTGGGCAGAATATATTATTTCTCGCTATGCAGCCATGAACATGATTGGTAGCGCCAAAACCTGGCTGGACCTACACAAGATAAGTTTTACCAGCTGGGAACATTTCAAGAGCCGCCTAATTCAGGATTTTGGCTCAGACGCCAACAAAGAAGAATTGAAGATGAGGCTGAACAGAATGCAGCAGTGGAATGAACCTGCAATCAGGTTTGCAGAGGATATCCTGGTTCTGTGCAACAAGGTCGACCCCCAAATGGAAGAAGAGAATAAAATAAATTGGGTTATTGGAGGGTTAAAGAAAGAATACTCTTTTGCCCTCTACTTAAACCCTCCTAAGAATACCAACGAACTCCTAAGATTGTGTAAAAAGATGGATTTGTTTGAAAATAATTATCAAGAACGTATAGAAAAATCAAAGGTTCTATATAATGGACCACGCTCTCCTCGTTCCCACCATCAAGAGCAATGGAAGAACGCTCCGTCGACCAGAAGACCAGACCAGAACACCTCCAAGCCCCAGGCCCCCGCTCCGAGGTACTACCAGAACACCCCCAAGCCCCAGGCCCCCGCTCCGAGGTACTACCAGAACAAGCCGCTGCCCCAGGTATCTGCCCCTAGACGATTTTACACTCCCATTCCTGAGCCAAAACCGGTCTACCCAAGGAAAACCTACAATAAGAGTCCAGATTCAAACAGGAATAGGACAGAAGACGGGAGACCAATATGTTTCCAGTGTAACAAGCCAGGACACGTAGCGCGGTATTGCAGAGTCAAGTTTGTGAGGATCGTAGAAGAGGACACCTCAGTTTCCCAAGACAAGAGCCAAGAAAATCTTCAAATGGACGAAAGGAAAGATTATACACGGCCTCGCCTCTATGCGGATGTTTGTAATGACACACAAACGAATATTCCTACACGGAATAGATATTCCGTGTTGGAAGATTTAAACTAAGTGTCGCGCCTGATTCCTTCAATCAAAGCAAGTCGACCATAAATGGAATTAGAAAGTTGGACCCTAGGTACAAAATTAATATTAATGTGGACAAGATAGGGTTATGCGAAGCTTTGATTGATACAGGCGCCGATCTTTCAGTGGTCGACCTAAGAACAGCACTTTTTGCTGGCCGTGAAATAAATAGTCTCACTAAAACGTGTTCAGGACCCGATGGAAAAAAATTAGATATGGTAGGTAGCATTATTTTAGATTTAAAAATTGATGACACTGAATTATCCCACGAATTTGTAGTAATGGACGCGCATCTACGAACTCTTATTCTTGGACGAGATTTCCTTAAAAAAATGAATGCTAAAATTGATTGTAAACGAGAAACGATAAAATATAATTTGATGAGTAATCATGACGTAAGCAATTATGATCTAAAAAAAATAAAGAGCACTACAGATACCGTTATACCTAAACTATCGATTAAATTGATTAGGGCCTCAATAGAAGCAGAGGATGGCGAATATGTCATCGAAGAGAACAACAGAATGACTCAAACAAATGGTCTTCTATTGGCAAGAAGTTTGCTTACTGTCACGGATAAGAAAACCCATATCTGGATAACGAACCCTTATCCTCGACCTTTAAAAATCATGAAAGACCAAACATTGGCTTATGGAAGTCTTCCTGCAGGGGTAAATTTTATAGAGAATAAAGAGAAGCAGAATGAAAATGACGAAATACAATTTCAAATAAACAAAAATTTATCATTTAAAGAACAAGAGAGGTTAAAACAAATTTTGGCCAAGTATACTGATTTGTTCTCATCGAGGTTAGGTAGGACCAGTTTGGCAAAACATCAGATTCATACAGAAGACGCAAAACCAATAAAGCACAAGCCTTACCGGGTAAGCGCTAAGGAACGAACCATCATAAAGGATCAAATAGACGAGATGCTCGAAGAAGGAATAATTAGACAATCTTCAAGTCCCTGGTCCTTTCCCGTTATATTGGTCAAAAAACGAGATGGCAAATACAGATTTTGTGTGGACTACAGGAAATTAAATGAAGTAACAGTGAAGGATGTTTATCCAATCCCAAGAATTGATGATGTAATGGATACTCTCCAAGGATCCAAGTACTTCTCAGCAATAGATCTCAAATCGGGATATTGGCAAGTCGAAATTGAAGAGAGAGACAAAGAGAAGACGGCTTTCACTACTGCACATGGGTTATATGAATTCAACGTAATGCCCTTCGGTCTATGCAACGCCCCTGCTACTTTTGAGAGGAACATGGACAATGTCCTCGGAAATCTGAGATGGCAGATTTGCCTTTGCTACCTGGACGATGTAATTATATACAGCTCGGACTTTCCAACCCACATTAAAAGACTTGAAGATATCCTCAGATGCTTCAGCGAATCTAATTTAAAACTGAACGCCAAGAAATGCAGATTTGCTTTCGAGGAACTTGAGATCCTTGGACATATAACCAACCAAGAGGGTATAAAACCTGCCGAATATAATATCAAAGCCGTTAGAGATTTTCCTCAGCCCAAGAAGGCCAAAGAAGTGCAATCATTCCTAGGAATGTGCTCATATTATAGAAAATTTATTAAAGATTTCTCATTAATCGCTGACCCATTGACCAGTCTCATCAGGAAAAATGTGCAATTTATCTGGACAGGAAAACAGGAAGAAGCGTTCCAAAACCTTAAAAAAGCTCTTATGAATCCGCCAATTTTAGGTCACTTTGATCCAAATGCAGCCACCTGCATTCACACAGATGCCTCTAACATCGGCTTAGGCGCAACACTAATTCAAAATATCGGTGGCGAAGAGAAGGTAATATCATATTTGAGCCGAACCCTAAGTAAACCTGAGCAAAATTATTCAACCACCGAAAAGGAATGTTTAGCTGTAGTGTGGTCGATATCAAAATTACGGCCCTATTTATATGGAAGGCACTTTAAAATCGTAACTGATCATCACGCACTATGCTGGCTTAAGAATTTAAAAGATCCGACCTGTCGATTAGCACGATGGGCACTGAAGATTCAGGAATATAATTTCGAAATTATACACAAATCGGGAAAAAAACATCTGGACGCTGATGGTCTATCTAGAGGACCCTTACCAGAAAACGAATGGGACGAGGATTATGAAAGACTATTTTTGAATCAAATAATAGACGAAAAGGATGATTTTATTGAGAATATTAAGGAGAACCTTAGTGGAAACAAGCGTTCAATTACACAGAACTTTAAAGAAGAAAATGGGTGTCTCTACAAGAAAAATCCAAATCCTGAAGGTAGAGAATGGTTGCTGGTAGTGCCAAAGAAGAGAAGGAAAGAAATCATGAGTGAATACCACAACCATATGCTGAATGGCCATCTGGGCGTCGCCAGAACCACATACCGATTGAAGAATAAATACTATTGGCCTTCCATGCTGAAAGATGTTTCCGAATTTGTAAAGACGTGCCATCTTTGCCAAAGTCGGAAAGGTTCAAATCAGTTGCCATCTGGACTTCTACAACCTATTCCCCCAGCTAACTACCCTTTTGAAAGAATCGGAATTGACTTTGTTGGCCCCTTGCCATCAACGAAAAGAAGAAGGAAATGGATCATTGTGTTGACGGATTATTATACCAAGTATGCTGAAACAAAGGCAGTACCAGAAGCGACAGTGAAAGAAGTCTCTACATTTTTAATCGAACATATATTTTTACGTCACGGGGCTCCAAGATTTCTTATCAGCGACAGAGGTTCACAATTCACTAGCAATTTGATGAAGGAGGTTATGAAAATGTGCAAAGTTAAACATTGCTTCACAACGAGCTACCACCCCCAGACTAACGGACTAACGGAACGGCTAAATAGAACTTTAATCAATATGATCAGCATGTATGTGAATACGGATCAGAAGAACTGGGACGAAATCCTTCCTTTTATCACCCACGCATATAATACCACAATTCAAGAAACCACAGGCTACTCTCCATTTTTCCTGTTGTTTGGGAGGGAACCCATGTCCCTCTTAGACGACGAGAATATCCCAACGGACTGTAACATGGACGATTACGACGAATATATAGAAAACTACTTAGATAAAATAGCAAGGACGAGACAGGTAGTCATTAAAAACACAGAGAAGACTCAGGAAAGAATGAAAAGAAACTATGACAAAAAACACAACCTGAGAATCTATGAACCAGGACATTTAGTGGCAGTTTGGACACCAGTCAGGAAAATCGGAAAATGTGAAAAACTATTGAGAAAATATTTTGGGCCATATCGAATATTAAAGAAGCTGTCCAACGTAAATTACTTAATTGAGCCGAAAGATAATCCTGGCCAAGACCCATTGATTGTCCATGTCTCAAGACTCAAACCCTATTTTGAAAGAATTGATGAGGTCACTCACGAGGACGTGACGACCTCTGGAGAGGGGGAAGTGTTGCATCATGATTAATGCGCCTATTTTTAAAATTATTTATAATATTATTTTTAATATATTTAAAATTCAAATTATAAATTTATTTATTTTTATAAAACAGATTATTAATATAAAATATTATGTACTATAAAACATTTGTATTTTGATACACTAAATACCCTACATGCTTTAAACTTTGATGTGGTAAATAAAGAGAGATTCTAGGTGCAACCTAAATTTTTAGTTGTCTTATTATTGACTGGTTTAACCTTGTAAGATGGTTGAGACACGTTCTGGAAAGATGCAAGACACGTCTGAGGAGAGACTCAAGACTGAAGAATCTGCCAAACCGCAGCCCAGTGCAACAATATGAGGAAGCAGGCTAAAGCTAGTCGTTAGTACCTATACATTATCGTCAGTTTCTAATATCCAACCTTTGAGAGGTTACTAAGAAGTATTTCAAATATGAGTTGTCCTGAAGAGGTATATTTGTATGTGTGCGTGTGTGTGTAAGAAGAATATGTGTTTTGAATGAGTGTGAATGTGTGTGTTTGAATGTGTTTGTGTGTGTGTGTGTGTGTGTGTGATTTAGTGAGTGTATGTGTGTATGCATGTGTGTGAGTGAATATGTGTATGCATGTGTGTGAGTGAATATGTGTATGCATGTGTAAGTGAGACAATGACAATTGAAACGAGTTTATTGACATCTCGTCAATATATACACTCAAAGAGAGCAAAAAATAAAAATAGTAAAACAAGACAGATAATACAATAATAAACAAAAATTAAAATATGCACAGCAATCACATCATCTAGTGTTTCCAAGATATAAGCGGGCTTTAATCGATCTATCGATATCTTCACTTCCCTGTTCTTAATTTTTAGCGTAAAAAAATTATCAGATTTTTCAAGAACTGGATAAGGTCCTTCGTAATATGGTTTCAAAGGCTTTCTAATTCTATTGATTCTCAAGAAAACTTGATCAGATTTAAATAAATCTTTATGGATAAAAATATCTTTGGTTACATTGTGATTCGTTGTTATTGGTCTAACCATATGCATATACTTTATGAGGTTCGATATTAATAAACTGGAATCAACTCGACTTACAGGCTTCTCAAAAAATTCTCCAAGTAATTTAATGGTTTTTCCATAAACCATCTGTGATATTGAAAAACCCGTATCCTCTCGAATAGCAGCGCGTACCGCTAGAAGTATTGTCGGCAGAGAATCGGTCCATTTGACTGAATTATGAGCTTTAATAGCAGTTTTAAGTGTCCGATTAAAACGTTCAATTTTACCATTACTTTGAGGATGGTAAGGAGTAGTATGTAGCAGTTTCGTACCGCATATAGCTGCAAGATCTTTGAATACTTGAGATGTAAATTGTCTTCCCTGATCTGAAACTATAGTGTAGGGAGTTCCGAATCTTGACACCCAGTTATTATAAAAGGCTAGGGCTACACTCTCAGATGTTATGTTCTCCAAGGGTATCACTTCCATCCAGGACGTATATCTGTCAATGCAAGTGAGGCAATAATACTTTCCATTTGATGGAGGTAGTGGCCCAATTAAATCAATATGAATCACACTGAATCTTTCGTCGGGCTCTTGAAATGTACCAATTTGGGATTTTGTGTGCCTCGTTACCTTTGTTTTTTGACAATTAATGCAAGCCTGGGACCATTTTCGAACGTCTTTTTTTATTTCTTTCCAGATAAATTTTGATTTAAGTTGATTAATTGTAGCCTTTTTATACCCGGATGATTTAAATCGTGAAATTGATGAAAGATTTGTGAATTCGAAATTTTTCTGGAATAAACGGTCTTATATTTTCTGTTGACACATCACACCAAAGCATTTTGCCAGATTGTAATGGATATTGTTTAAATTTTAGCGATGTATTTTGATTGCGTAGATTAAGTAATTCATCACTATTATTTTGTTCCTCTGCAATTTTATCATAATCAATACTTGTAACTGCTTCTATTCTAGACAATGTATCTGCAACAATGTTTTCTTTACCACTAATATGCCGGATGTCTGTGGAAAACTGTGAAATATATTGAAGCTGTCTCTGTTGTCTTGGCGAAGCTTTTTCATTATTTTGTTTGAAAGCATATACTAATGGCTTATGATCAGTGAATATATAGAATTCTCTTCCTTCCAACATATATTTAAATTTTTTAATACTCAAATAAATTCCAAGTAATTCTCTATCATAGGTACTGTATACCTTTTGAGCATTATTTAACTTCTTCGAAAAGAATGCTATTGGCTTCCAACAAATATTTTCACATTGCTGCAAAACTGAACCAATAGCATTATTAGATGCGTCTGTACAGAGCGATAATGGAAGTGCAGGGTTGGGGTAGCATAATAATGCAGCACTTGCTAAGTTTTGTTTACATCTTTCAAACTGCAACTTGGCCTCTTCTGACCAATCGATTTTTCTTTTATCATTCTTTTTTGAATCTTTCAGATAAGCATGAAGAAGAGCCTGCGTAGAAACTGCGTTCTCAAGATATCTACGATAAAAATTTACCATACCTAGGAAGGTACGCAATTCCCGTTTCGTCGTTGGCAGTTTATAATCTAGAATTGTTTGAACTTTTGATGGAAGCGGTTGAGACCCTCCATTAGTTATCCAGTGCCCTAAAAATTCCAATTGGTCAACTCCTAAGATAGATTTAGCGATGTTTATGCGCAATCCTTAGTTTGAAAGTTTCTCGAGAACCAGTTTTAAATGGGTTTCATGTTCTTCACAAGTTTCTGAAGCCACTAATATATCGTCCAAATAGGGAAATGTAAAATCCAAGCCACGAAGTACTTCATGAATAAAACGCTGAAACGTAGCTGGTGCATTCCTAAGACCAAAGCTCATGACGTTAAACTCATAAAGCCCAAATGGAGTTATTATGGCTGTTTTAGGCTTGTCCTCCTCGGCAATGGGGATCTAGTAATAGGCTTTAAACAAATCAAGTCTAGAAAAAATCATCTTTCCACTTAAAATATGCTGAAAGTCCTCCAATCTAGGAATTGGGTAGCGATCAGGCAAGGTTTGAGAATTTAATTTTCTGTAGTCACCACAAGGTCTTAATGTGCCGTCTTTTTTGGTGACAAGGTGAAGTGGACTAGCCCATTGTGATTTTGATGGTCTGATTATTTCATGCTCGAGCATAAATTAGAACTCTTGTTTAGCTTCATTTAATCTTTTTGGATCCAACTGTCGAGCTCTAGAGAACACTGATGGTCCTTTTGTTATTATAAAGTGCTTCACATCGTGATTAGCTTTCATTATTCCTACGTTGGGCCTCGTAATATTTGGGTAATTAGCCAATAGTTTAGAAAAAATTGATGTTGTTCTATAAAAGCTAAAAGTCTCTTCAGAGATTGAGCAGATATCACATTTTATTGTCAGGTTTGTTATACCGTCAATCAATTGTCTTCTATTAATATCGAGGATTAATTTGAAATTATTTAGAAAATCGGCTCCAAGTATACCCCTGTTGGTTTTAGCTATTACAAATGGCCATTGGAATTGTCGCCGTAGACCAAGATCTAAAGATAATATTTAAGTACCGTACGTGGAGATTTCCGTTCCATTGGCTGCATATAGCTTGAAATCGTTCAGTGTGGTCCCAATTTTTCCTTTGAAAGGTATTAAGGAAACATCAGCTCCACTATCTACTAAGAATCGCATGCCAGTATTTTTGTCACTTACAAATAAACGGCTATTGCGACGTATGTTCTGTCCAGCAGCAGAGTGCGTCGCACCACTTACTGCTGGTTGGAGTTTTCCGCATTGACCCATTCACATGACTTTTTACATTTTCCAGGTAGGCAGTTTTTTCCATACCTATAATGGAAATAGCAAAATTTTCCTTTTGGATTATATCCGTCCTTAGATCGGGAACGGGAGCGTGCAACTTCTGAAAAGACGTAAGTGTAATAGAAGTTAGTAAATATTTCGGCTACTACCTTTGAACAAAAAGATTGCTTAACAACAATTTTAGTGACATCAGTCAAATCTTAAAGAATATAATATATATACAAAATATAAATGAATATAAAATAAATAATCTAATCTATATATATATATAAATGAATGTCTGTGTGTCTGTCTGTCTGTGTGTGTGTCCCATATGGATTCAAAAACCATACATCCAATCGCCGTGAAATTTTGGGATATTATTAGGTATATCCCCGGAAAGGTTTACGAAAAATAATTTCTTTAATATCTTGAATATCCTTAGAGTTATTTGCAGATTTGTAGCTTTAACTCGCAAGCAGCGCCACCATTGAGACGGAGATAGGCTTTTTCAAGAAGGGGAGTAATGTTAGGAGAGAGGAGCGCGTCTCGAGACGGGTGCTCACGTGTCACTGTTAAAAACCTATTTGTTTTGGCTACATCTTTTCCCGTGGACTTAACGATAACTTTTCTAAAACTTATTTCAAATTTCATGTATAATTATTTTTACATCATTTAGTTTAGTATAATTATTTACTATAATTTCCTATCGTTCAATTATTATACTTTTTGTTCTTAAAGATTATTTAAGACAATAATCTTTAATATTAGAAAGTGCTTTGCCAAAAGTTTGGAGTGGGGCAGACCCCGTGCGAGAATGGATTCACCCGGCCGCCGGCCGACAGTCAAAGTACCCACCGACCAATCAGGGCAGAGTTGGTGACACAGCTATGCCAAGTAGACAAGAAAAAAAGCCTCGCGGGAGCTTGCCCAAGATGACCTCCGGGAACTTCGTCCATCTTCCATAAACGACCATGAATTTATTCAACCTTATCGAGTATTTTTCAAGGGACCGGGAAAAAATGTTCACTAGATAAAACGATGATTTTGTAATGTAGAAAATTAGGAAAGACAAAATTCAGAATGACACGGCACACAGGGACCGGGAAAAAATGATCACTTTATCAGTTTCAAATTATCAAAATATATCTATTTCTTTTTATGTCTATAGAGAATTGTTTTAACAAATGTTCGTTAGACAGACCTTTACTCGGGTACCGATTAATATTGAATTTATTCAACTTATCGAGTATTTTTCAAGGGACCGGGAAAAAATGTTCACTTTATCGAGAGATTCGTTAGACAAACCTTTACTCGGGTAAAACACGGGCAAATGTTCGTTAGACAAACCTTTACTCGGGTAAAACCTCGGGCGAAGCCGGGTACGTCCGCTAGTTTAAAATATAATATAGTTAAACCTTTTTATAGATATCGCTCTAAGAGGCTCTCCCACCGACAAAGAGTCCTCCAGATATCCAGAGGGTCTCCCTAGACTCGTCTCATCTCTATCCTTAAAAATTCTTATGGATGCATTTAGATTCATATGGGTGAAAATAAAAATGCGGGAGACGATCTTCGTGTATCTCGAACTTTGTGATTTAATGAGTAGCAGCTTATTAGCAAGTGTTTATGTTTCATTAAATGTTTTACCTCTTCCTTCAATATATGATTATTTTACTTTTATTTTACTCATATAAATATTATTGTTCATTGGTGATAGGTCAAATATTTATTTTCTCCATTTTAGTGCACTTTTAATAAAACATTTTTATTTAAAAAAATGATCTCTCAAGAATTGTGAGAACATACAGAGAAAGAAGGTTAAACAAAAAACTTTTAAAATAAATTATTTCGCTCCAGTTAAAATAAACCCAAAACTATGCGCCATCTATTGACGGTCTCTGCAATCTAGTAGACTTGGGTCGGCGGCATGGCACAATACCAACTGTGGCCTATTCAGAACGCTACCTAGAAGCCGTTGTTTTGGGCTATGGCCCTTGTGACTCCAGGGAATTTCACAATCCATACGAGATTCATGAAATCATGTGATTCCACCTAAGAGATGCTGAGCTGGAAAAGTAATTGGGCCAATTCTATGGCCAAAATATATATGGAAATTTTGTTGGGAATAAATCATCAATAAAATAATATTAAAACACGCCTTCACATAGATGGAATGTCGATTTTGCTCCGATCCTGATTGATTTCTTTCCTATCCTCCTGCCTATTATATAGAGTTAAATCTGTTTTAACATATATATTGAGGGGGCATTTTTCGGAATGATCGCGACTTTACCCCATTGTTAGGGTGTTATTTATATGAGTCAATTTTTATAACATTAATATTTTGATAATTTATATCTAAGAGGAACTTTCGTGAGAAACTGAACTAAAACATTCATTCTATCTTTGCTCAAGTATGAAAATTTGGCATGGGAAATATTAAACAATCAAAGTATATATTTTCGCTACATCGCTCTAATGCCAGATGTGGAAAAAAAGTTCCTTGTTTATTCATTCAAAAAGACAATCTATCAGGTATCACTCTTTTTAAAGTAATAGATGTAGAATAATATGGTCTTGGAATTTATATAGGTTAGAAAGAATATGAATATAATTCGCATGCCTATTTTTTTAAATATTTAATATACAAGGTATGTCCCATAAGTTCCCGGACTGGGTCCATAAAAAAAAAGGTAAGATTTTTTTAAAAAATATTTTATTAAAACTTTTCAAAGTAATCCCCCCTCCCTTCAACGCACCAGCGCCATCGTTTCTCCCAATTGTCGAAACAGTTTTTATAAGCCTCTTTTGGAATGCTCTTCAATGCTAACGGCGATTTTTCTATTATGTCATCCCTGGTGTCAAAATGTCTTCCTTTTAGAACTGCTTTAAGTTTGGGGAACAGGAAAAAGTCATTTGGTGCGATGTCTGGGAAATAGGGTGGTTGAAGTAGGATTTGTGTCCCGTTTTTCGCCAAAAAGCTAGTCATCAAGTGCACTGTGTGAGGGCGAGCATTGTCATGGTGTAGGATCCAGCCACCATTAGTCCATTTTACTGGCCTTTTTTTCGAATCGCTTCCCTTAGACGGCGAAGAATGCCCAAATACATTTCCTTAATAACTGTTTGGCCTGCAGGAAGATACTCGTGATGAACAATGCCCTTGTTATCCGAAAAAGCGACCAGCAACACCTTGTATCTGGATTTTTTGGGTCTAGGCTCACCCTAACCTCTCCACTCGGCAGATTGAGGTTTGGTTTCAGGGTCATAGCCATAGACCCATGTCTCGTCGCCCTGTGATTATCTTGTCTTTCCATTCTGGATCCGTTCTTGTCATTTCCATCATGTCCTCACAGGTTGCAAGCCGACACAGTTTTTGCTCATTGGTGAGGAATCTTGGGATGAATTTTGCAGGAGTCTTTTTGAGCTTCAAATCTTCGGTTACGATCCTTCCAATCGTTGTTTTAGAGATGCCTGTGTCTTGCTCTAGCTCCAGCAAAGTGGTTCGAGGATTTTCTTTTATCAAATCGGTGATTTTTTGCACATTTTCATCAGTCCGTTGAAATTTTGGGCGTCCTTGACGAGGATCATCTTCAATGGAAATTCTGCCAGCTTTAAATCTAGAATGCCATTCAAAAACAGTTGTTCTCTTTGTGGCGTCATTGGGGAATGCTTTATTAAGCATTTCAAAAGTTTCGGTTGCTGATATTTGAAGTTTCACACAAAATTCTATGCAAATCCTCTGCTTCAATTTTTGTTCCATCGTAAAATCGCCGCAGCGCTAGGTGTGACCTTTAAATAAATTAGAATAACCTTGGCGCGCGCGCAAGTACCGCCTCGATATTGGTACCACCGTGTAGCCAGATATTTTTTCTATAATAAACAGTCAAATTCATTTACATTTTTCATTTATTTATTTTTTTATGGACCCAGTCCGGGCACTTATGGGACATAACTTGTATAATACAGATTACTTATCTTTTAATATTCGAAACTGAATATTTAAATATATGGCTAAATAGTGGAATAATCTTCAATTGATATAAATTTGAACTTCTATGTATACCTTATATTTAGTTAGCGCTCTAAAAATATGTGAGTTATGTGTCTTTTTTTCTTTCTCTGTATCTTGTGTAATAATAATTGTAAGCATTAATATACATTCCTGATTTTAACTGTCCAACATTCAAATCTTCTTACATAACTTTCCTTGAAATAAAATATTTTAACCAACGTTCCTATGGACATGAAGTTACTATGGAGAAGGTATTGTGTACTTTGTAATTGAAATGGATTTCCTCAATATGGCTGGAAAGGTTTCTTGATGACTTCCATGTGCTACATATAGAACATTTATTATAAAAGTTCCTATATTTAAAATAAGGTTATATGTGCATTTTTGTTAGAAATTTTATATACACACACCACAAATACTTTCAAAAATATACTTTACATAACTAAAAATACAAGATGCATGTTTTGTCATATCTGTGCATATATATAGTGTACTTTTATATTTATTATTGTGATATATTTAAAATATTATAAAACAAAGAGCATATATATAGATAATACACCAACAGAGTTTTTAGTTGTATGTCTTTAAGCAATCTCCTCCAAAGATACTGAACTATACCTAAGGATCTATATACTCAAACTTTATTTTTTACCTCATGTGTGACACTTATTTTTATTCTCCAAATATTAGTAGTTATATTTATTTATTTATTCAATTTCACGATCGTAGAATATTTTCTTTCAATTTTTACTTTATTTATTCATCATAACCAAATTTCTTTGTTTCAAAACATATGCGTTTGAATTATTATATTTCCGGGTAGTTGGCGCTCTGCGCTCCAAGAACCTGGGTTATAAATATATATCTCTTTTATTATATTCTATTAATTTCTAATGATAAATATTTCTTTTTTTTTTCTAATTTATTGTTAATCACACCTTTATCAAAATTCTTAGCATAATTTTGTTTCATATTTTTATTTTTTACAAGCAAAAACCGCAGCAAGTCAATAAATATTTTAATGTATCGTTTTATTTCTGAGTAATCGGATTCCAATATATCATCACGTATATCTATATATATACCTCACTAAAATAGTATGTATTTGTAAAGTTTTAAGCAATCTCCTCCACACACAAAGATATTGAACTATACATCGCGATCTATACTTCAAAATTTGCGTTATTTTTCACTCCGTGTGTCATATACTTATTTTTATTCTCCAAATATTAGTAGTTATATTTATATGTCCAGCATTGCTAAGATATTTTCAGTCTTAAAAACCTTAAAGTTCAACGTGCCACATGTGTGACGGACAAATGTTTTTGTGCGTTTGAATCTCATAGCTTCGTTTAAGAAGACGCCTCAATGAGAATGGTTAGTTGTAAGAGTCTGTGGGTACCTTGTCAGCTGGGTCGCCGTCTTATCGTGAGAGCCACCACATGGGCAGATAGGGGGCACATACACCTACCAACAAAATGGCGTCAATAAGATGAACCCTTCTCCCAGATACCTTTGAGAAATAAAAATAAAGAACATCAATATTTACTACGATGGAACATATAAGAATGAAAATACAAGGCCTTCGTCCTGCAGTGGAATCACATGGACGATAGATGGAGATTAATTCGGCTAGTCACGAGGGAAATGTCACCTGTCAGGTATCATTGTATACGTATACACATGAACAAACGTTGGAGAGAGACTAGTCGTCTCTAGCCTTTTTTTTTATCTAGACATTCGCATAAATGTGTTCATATATATTAAACCTTTTGGATCCTAATTACTTCCAGATATATGCTATATTTGCATAAATCCACAAATCGGTAAAAATCCGCATTTGAAAAATACACTTAACAACCATATGATTCTATATTTTTATCTTTGATAATTACATCTGATACTGTGGGGGTAGCTCGTTTCAATAGATAAATATCTAAAATATATAAAAATGAATGTATGTCTTTTTTTTATGCCTGACCAAGCCACTGATCTTCATGATTTCATATTCGCCATGAAACTTTGGGAAGCTGTTTAGCATACTGCCGGGAAGGTTTCTGGTTTGAATTTGATTTGAAATGAATATTCGTTGCAATTTTATTTTCAAATTAGCCAATTTCACTCGCAAGCAGCGACTCTCACGGCATCTGGTGGAATTACATTTGTAAATTGTAAAAATGCTGAATGTGTGGTTCAAATATATAATCAATTTAGTACTTAATATTTAATAGCAATTATTTTTGAGGATTTTTAGTAATATAATTTTCGAATGTCGTTATAAAACTTGACATTTTAATTATTATATTAGAAGACAATATCTTATTGTTTTTTTGAATTTTAATAAATGTTTTCAAAATAATAAATGCACTCCAAAAATATATTTAAATATTATGTGAAAATATTAATTATTTTTAATATTATTCAGTCAGTATATAATAATTATTACAATTTTCTAACGCTAAAATATGCAAAATGGTTGTTATTTATCTAATTTTAGTCTTTGAATTACTTATAAGTCCATCTATATATTCATATACTCACATGCGAAATTTCGGATGCTTTATTCAATGGTTTTGGTGTAGAAAAGTAACAAATATCAATTTATCTTGCCAATAATAGATTCAGTATTGTTGTGTTTTAACTTTAAAAGCACACAAAAATATAATAAACTTGAATTTGTTTATTCAAGTCTCAAAAACAAAGCTTTGCATATAGAACAAATAATAATGAAGAAGAAGAAAGAAACATTTTAGGAAAATCAAAAACAAAAACAAAAGTACTGGTCAAAAAGAAACATTTAAAATCACAGATTAATATCTTCAACACTTCACCTTTATCAGATATCAAATGTCCCTCATACCCAGTAGATATCTCAGCATTTGGAAACGCGGCTTAGGGAGCCTTTTGGTCATAATATCAGCAACTTGATCTTTTCCAGAAATATGTTCTACATTGAAAATACCTTCTTGATACTTTTCTCTCACAAAAGTGATATCTGGTCTTGTTAAGCAGCTCAGATGCATCAGACTACCAATCACTTCACGAAAGGGAACATTTTCTAGAATCTCTGCTTCCCCAGAAACAGTAGAATTATCAGTTGGTGTTCCCACTTTATTTGCTTGAGACATATTGAATTTCCCAAGAATTCTTTTTATATGTGCCTTTTGATTTATAAAGATTGACCCATCCGGTTGCCGCTCTATCTCAATACCCAAAAAGTAATTTAATGGTTCACTTGTGATCTCTTAAATGAAAACATTAGTTCATCAAGAAATTCTTTGATTTCATGTTCATTTGTACCAGCAATGATTCCATCATCAACATATATGGCAATAATGAGTATTTGATCATTTGTTTTTCTGAAGAATAAACAGGGGTCAGCTGTACTTTCCTTCAGACATCTTTCTCTCATGAAGTTGACTATTTTCTGATTCCAGCATCTTGGTGACTGTTTAAGTCCATAGAGACTTTTCTTCGATTTCCATACAAGATCTGTTCCATTGTTGAATCCCTCAGGTTGTTTGGTATAAATTTGATCTTGTAAGTCTCCATATAGAAAGGCTCCCTTCATGTCAAACTGTACCAATTTTAAGTCTTCATTAGCAGCAATTGCTAAAAGAGTTCTTATTGTGTCATGTCTTGCCACAGGACTAAATGTTTCTTCAAAATCTATACCCTTCTTTTGTACAAACCCTTTTGCCACCAGTCTTGCCTTATATCTTGTAATCTCTTCTTTAGAATTCAATTTGGTCTTTAATACCCATTTACAATCAATTGGTTTTAGGCCAGGTGGTAATGTTGTGCATTCGTATACATCATTTTCCGTTAAAGAATTCATTTCTTCATTCATTGCTTCTTCCAAAACTGTGCATTTGGAGAATCCATTGCTTCTTTGTATGTCTTGGGTTGATGACCCTCTGCAATATTTATTTCAGAATCAATATACCTTTGAGGTTTTGATATATTTGATCGATCTCTTAGATCGTATACGTCTGATGTTTGAACATTGCTTTCAATTTTCTCAATATCTTGAGTATCATTTTGTTCATCAATCTGATTACTTGAAAGTTCCTTATTTCTTTTTTCAATATCAAGGCTAAATGTTGGTATATTTTCCTTGAATATTACATCCCTACTTGTGACAACTTTGTTTGAGTTCGGCATCCAGATTCGATACCCATCCTTGTTACTGCAATAACCAACTAAAATACCTTTTTCGCCTTTGGCATCTAACTTTCTTCTCTTTTCATCAGGCACATGAAAAAAACATTCAGTTCTGAATATTCGAAGATGATAAACTGCTGGTTTTTCATTAAACCATAGTTCATAAGGTGTCTTTCCCTCAATTTGTGTTGGTCCTGTTCTATTCAAAACATATGTAGCAGTGTTAACTGCCTCTGCCCAAAGCTTTAGGCTCATATTTTTGGCATATATCATTGAACGAGCTGCTTCTATTAAAGTCCTGTTTTCCCTTTCCGCTGAACCATTCTGTTGTGGAGTATATGACATTGTGATCCTATGATTATTACCATACTTGTTTGTAATTTTTGAGGTTTCTTTATTTACAAACTCCTTTCCTCCATCTGTGAGAATTTCTTTCACTATATGTCCAGTAGTCTTTGTTTCCAAGAAAAATTGTTCTAGCTTTTCAATGACTTGTGACTTTTCTTTTAGGAAATACACTGATCGGTATTTTGTAAAATCATCTTTGAAACACACAAAGTATCTCATCCCTCCTTTCGAAACCTCGTGCATAGGGCCACATACATCTACATGAATTAAGTTTCCAGGTTGGGTAGAAGCATATTGTTCTCTTGATCCAAAACTCAGTCTATGTTGTTTGCCATAAATGCATGCCACGCAAGATTCACTGTCCATGACTGCATCTATTCCTTGTTCTTTAAGCCATTTTTGAACATGTCTTTTATTTTGATGTCCAAATCTTTCATGCCATAGTTGTAGCATATTGACATTTTGGGTTTTGGCTAAATTTACTTCTGCAGCATTTTCAGGTTTGATACTTGTTATT
This sequence comes from Cordylochernes scorpioides, assembly GCA_030710605.1. Classification (NCBI taxonomy): domain Eukaryota; kingdom Metazoa; phylum Arthropoda; class Arachnida; order Pseudoscorpiones; family Chernetidae; genus Cordylochernes; species Cordylochernes scorpioides. Next base: position 97,366,200 of record CP092864.1, read on the forward strand.
AACATACCATACAATCCTCCTGGTAATCTTTTTCCTTCTACAATAACTTCTCCAGTTGTTGTCTTAAAAAGTTTACAACCTTTTTTATCCATTTTCATTTCAAACCCTTTTTCCAATGTGCACTGTAATGACATCACATTACGACTGAAATTGGGAACATACCATACATCAGTTAGGTAGTGAGTTTGCCATTTACCTTTTACACAAGTTTCAATTGTTATAATTCCACTTCCATAAGCTATCAATTTTTCATTACTTCCAACTTTAACAGTCTGTTGGGTAGGAAAATCCATATAAGAAGTATAAAAACTTGCATTTCTTGTAATGTGGTTAGTAGCTCCTGAGTCACCAATCCAAATGTCTTCATCTTGTTTATTGAATCTTTCACTGATTAAACTTTCACTTAATTTTGAATTAAGTTTTAATTTAGTTTCATCCTTTTCTTTATCCTTTAGTTTCTTGTTTTGCATACCTACAATCTTTGGCCAAGTGTCCTTTTCTATGACAAAAGTAACATTCTCTTGTTTTCTGAATATTTTCATTACTTTTGGTAACTTTTCCTTTCATATTTTGCTCATTTTCATATGCATTTGCCATTAGTGCTGTCGAACTTGATGCGCTGCATTCATCTCGCTGTTGAATTCTTATTTCGAGTAACCGAAGCCTTTGTGTGAGATTGTCTACAGAACGTTCTTCTTTAGACACTGATTCCCAAACACTTTTAAAATCAAAATATTCATCAGGCAAGGTGTTTATGATTCTGCACATCAGCATGTATTCAGGCAATTTCAAATTTTCTTGTTTAGTAAGTTAATTTTGCATATCATTCCATAAATTTTCTAGTTTTGAAGTGTACTTTGAAATATCATCTGTAGGATCCTTCTTAAAATTAAAGAATTGATTATAGAGAATGTATAATCTTTGACCAGAACTTTGCTCATAGACACTTAACAATTAGTCCCACATATCATCAGCACTTGAGCAGGGAATGATTAGTTGACTCACATCAGGCATCACACTTGTTGTAAATAACAATTGGGATATTGCATCTTCACTTTCCCATTTTCCAATGCCTCTTTTTCTTCATTTGTTTCTTGTTTTATTGGCTTTCTATATGTTCCATCAACAACGCCTATTACTTTGTTTATTGTTAAAAGCAATTTTATATTTTTCTTATATTCTGGCCAGTTAATAATCCTTCCAATTTGGGAATATTCATACCAATTTTATTATTATCCATTCCAGCCATTACTAATATAAATGTTAACGTGATAAACAAAATAGAATTATTTTTAGGCTTACCGTTGCTTCGTTTTTATTATACGTATTTCGCAGTGAATGCGTGGTTGGGTACATAACCTGTTGTGTTTTAACTTTAAAAGCACACAAAAATATAATAAACTTGAATTTGTTTATTCAATTCTCAAAAACAAAGCTTTGCATATAGAACAAATAATAATGAAAAAGAAGAAAGAAATATTTTAGGAAAAGCAAAAACAAAAACAAAAGTACTGGTCAAAAGGAAACATTTAAAATCACAGATTAATATCTTCAACAAGTATGTGAAAATATTTTTCACCAAATGTTCGTTAGGCAAACTTTCGCTCGAGTAAAAATCGTGCGAAGCCGGGTCCACCTACGCTAGTAGTTCAATAAAAGGGCGTTCCTGTATTTGTATGAAAAGTTTAAAAATATTTTGATGAATTGCACCCCCTTTGTCTGTTCTTTTTTTCGTACATCTCTCGAACCGCCCTTTTACTAATCACAGCTTCAAAGCCATTCAACTCAAACAATGTATATCTGTTATGAAAAAAGGCATCTTCTTATCGTGCAACTGAAAGTTGCTGATGGCTTGCGCCATCCTATATTTTCACATTGTGTCGCGGTTTCACGCAATTCTGGCCTCAACTACCCGTTTCATGATTTTTCAAGATGCCTGAATGACCAGTTTTTTGGTCGTTGAGGTACATCTTGAACCACGCTGATGAGGGCCAACAGTCCGAAACGCGTCCGTGGTTAGCTTTTCTTGATTAATCAAGAATGGGTATTTGGTCAATTCTGGAACAATTAAAAATCAACGAGAATAGGTGATATTTATAACGATAGATGGCGCAAGCCATCAGCAACTTTCAGTTGCACGATAAGGAGATACCTTTTTTCATAATTTATGCACCTTATCCCAGTACAATGTCACATTTGTACTATTTTTTCACAATGTATAACTGTGTTTGCCAAAAGAATATGTTGCGAGAGTTTATCAGATATATCATCAAAATATAGATTTCAAAATTTTATTTTAAACGAGCTGAAAACAGAATAGGTTCTATTGAATATAAATTTGCGCGAAAATCATTTGAAAAAGAACTTTTAATTATATTAGTATTAGTCTTAGCTTCAAAGCTTGCCTTTTAAGTACATAATAAAGAAATTGAAAATACTTTTCAAGTCCTAATATGCGAAAGGAAATGTTTAATTTTGTGGTGTACAGCTGGTGCAGGGCTGGAAGTACGAGCTGGAGATGGAAATAGCATACACTATCTGCGAGAAGGAGAAGGTGGAGTACGAAGACGTGGAGGACTGCGCTCGAGACACTAGCAAGGTGAGTGGAGGAGGAACCTCCAGCAAATCGCATTTAAATGTGAAAATCCTCAGATCTCAAGGGAAAGGTTCCTTTTTATAAGAGGATGAGATAGGTCACATTGATTAAAACAATTTATCGAGATAAAGCGTCTAATTCTATGCATAATCAAGAGAGAAATTCTATTGAAAGCTATAAAAGCTATAGGTATAGTCACATTATTGTGGGGAAAAAAAACCTCCATGAATAATTTTAAAAATTAATATGTGAAATTTTGAGCCTAATGCCTACCATTTTTTATAACCTAGACTTGAATTTTTGTCTTTCCTCTTATATGGAGAGATATCTTCTAAAATATTTTTTACAATCTGAATGGCAACGTTGGACTAATAAAACTACTAAATGTTACTAATATATGATGTTGTGTCAAAATAATTTTCAAAATTTGATTTTGTTACTTATTGCTGCCATGGTAACTAACTTGCCATTGTTTTTTTCTAATTTTCACCTTTCGATTGTTATTATTTGTTGCTGCCATGTCAAATGATTTGCCATTGTTGTATTCAAACTTGCATACTGGTGTAAGCAATATGTAGGCAATTATTGCTGTCATGCCAACTAACTTTCTATTGTCGAATTAGTACACATATCCATGCCATTGGGTATTTTAAAATTCATATTTCTATTATTGTTATGTGTAAGTGTACCAGGCCAACTTATTATATTATAAATTTTACATTTACATTATTATTATTATACTTTATAGCAGCCGAGTCAACTGATTTACCTTTATTGTATTCTAAATTATGCATCTCGCTTTTATTTATTCAGCCATTATTGAATTCTAACTTTTACATTTCAGATATAAAACTGTATTCTAACTTTCATCTTTCGATTGTTGTTATTTATCCCTGTCCAGCCAAATGACCTTCCTTGTCGAATAGTAATGTTCAAATTTCCATTGTTGTTATATGCAGGTTTCCAAGCCAAACTGACTTTCCATTGTCGAATAGTAATTAAGAAAACGACCTGTGTTTCTTCTATAACGAATAGTAATATTTATATTTCCATTTTTGTTATATGCAGGCTGCCAGGCCACACAACTGATTTGCCATTGTGGCAATAATAATATTCAAATTTCCATTGTTGTTATGTGTAGTTTCCAGGCCAACTGACTTCAATTGTTGTATTCTATATTTTACATATAGATTGCCTAATTTGGTGTGTACAATGGCCATTGACATACCATTGTTGAATTTCATCTTAAACATTTTATTTTTTGTTATTTGTTGCTGCCATGTGAAAAAATGTCGCTTTTTTGTATTCTAACATTCAAATTTCGATTGTTATTTATATGTTGCCATGCCAAATGAATTGGCAATTTTTGTTATTTGTTGCTTCCATGTCTAATACTTGCCCATTTTATATTATAAAATTTCATATTTTTATTGTTGTTTTTATGACGTACCCCAAGATAACATAATTTCTATTTATATTTGATACTACAACAACAACAAAAAAAAAGCTTTTATTAGGGCCCATTTCCCTGTATGGATTCGTTATACAACAACAAAATAACACAGTAATTTTTTCTCCTTTTCCCCATGTGCACGTGAGCCTTTGTTTGAAGAGGGATTTATTTAAACATCTGATCTAAAACTTTCCTCACTACCTCTTTTGCGTATAAATCTATTTACAATTTATCTGTAGAAATTATAGAGTTCTATTGCTATATTTTTTTTCTGAAATAGTAGTCAGCGTCTGCAGTGGGTTGCTAAATCTCCAGAAGGTTATTTGATACTAATATTTCCAACACATTTTCCATTATTTTAAAAATAGGACATTTAGATTGTTGTAATGCCATCTGACTGGCCATTGAGGAATTTTAGCTTTCGCATTTGGCTTAATGTTATGTGCGGTGTGTGAGGACAACTTACTTTCGCCATTGTTACATTCTAACTTTCACATTTTCATTGTCATTTTCAATGCGTATAGCCAAATTAATTATTATTATTGTAGTCTATTGGGTGCGCAAGTATGACTCCGCGTTCTTTTTTTTTTTTTGGTTAGAAAATCTAATCAAATTGAAACAAAATTATACGATACATTTATTAAAAACTAGCTGAATGACCCGGGTAACGCCCTTCGAGATAGAAGCCCGAAAATGTGCCTATAAGTTTTTCCAGATTCAACTCTATATACTGTTAAAATATCAGCCAGATTAGTTACGTATTGTGGACGTGTATAGCCGACAAACATATATACATGTGATATTGGTTTTTAATTGTGTCAGATCCTGTTGGATTAGCAATGTTGACTCTCTGTAACACTCCTTTTGAATCCTGGCGAATTGCGTGGTTGGGTGGATTTGATTGCATTGGTGATTGATGGCGCAGTCTCGGTCGAATGGTGGTTTTCCACAAGGGAATAACGAGCACACCTGGATGGGATAGAAAATAGACCTTGCGAAAGGGAGAGTGATGCGACTGGAGGAGGTATTTGGCCTTTTAAATGATGGAGCGGACACTACCTTGGTTGGAGCCTATGTTGAGCACACCTTGCTTCTAGCACGGTCACCTACCTTCCTTTTTTAACTTCTTGTCTGAGATCATCGTCATTAACTCTCTCGGCTTCTCATTGGTGGAGATCCTTCCACGTGCTCTCTGATGATTCGCTATCAGTTGGTCATGCTTAAAGGTGATTGGTTGTTGATTTGTCATGCTTAACTGTGATTGGCTTAGTACCTCCATTGTCGCTATGATTGCAATTTTCCAGGAAGAAGAAGGCCTTTGAACTTAAGTTTTATGGGTCCAGGGCAGTGACCTTTACTTCCTGGATGATGTAATCCTGTTAATTGTTATTTCCCTTTTCGCGAAGCCTAACTTTTATCAAATCTTTTGACGATACATTGCATAGATTGTGGTGGGGTTACATATTGCTATATACAGATTATCACAGATGCGTCCCCTACATGTAAAGAATTCAAAAAGTGGTAGCCTGAATTGAATTCTGTGCGAGAAAAGTAATTTTGTGTGTAAAAATTATTTAGGGAGCTCTGTGAGGCTATATACAAATATCATAGGTGAAATAAAAAGGGTAAAAGCGAATTGTGCTGGTGAAATAATTGTTGAGTAAAAGAAAAAAATAAATTGATGCCTATACAATTATTCAAACTTAGTGTATGGAGAACTACATCAAGGACATTTTCTGTTAGGGCTTTGGGAAAAAAATCAAAGTAAATAATATATAAAAGAAATCAAAGTGAATTCGCGTTGGTGGAATAGTTGAATGGTTGAAAAAAATAATAATGGTTAATATATAAAAAAAAGAAAGTTATTATATGAATGGTAAATATTTTGATTGAGTATTGATAAATTCAAAAATGAAAAAAAAAATAAATGGGGTGAGAGAAAAGAAAAGCAAAATGTATGTAGAGAGATACACAAAAATATATCTTAATGGTGAAAGTTGCATGCCAAGGTGTATCTTGGTCACGCGGAGACTTCCTAGTTTTGATGCCCTTGTAGATTTTTTTGTCTCTTGTGCGAATTATGTGGGTGGAAACATGATCCTTCCCAAAATCGCGTTTATATTATGTGTACAGGAGACACGGGAATCTAATTAACCATAGGAAAGTCCTCGACCCTTTTAAGTGGTCGTTCCTTCCTTTCCGAAGAAACGTAAGCTCGAAGGCTTTACTTTTTTTCTTTTATCCTATCTTTGAAGTGGATTATGTGTACAGGAGACACGGGAATCTAATTAACCATAGGAAAGTCCTCGACCCTTTTAAGTGGTCGTTCCTTCCTTTCGGAAGAAACGTAAGCTCGAAGGCTTTACTTTTTTCTTTTATCCTATCTTTGAAGTGGATTATGTGTACAGGAGACACGGGAATATAATTAACCATAGGAAAGTCCTCGACCCTTTTAAGTGGTCGTTCCTTCCTTTCGGAAGAAACGTAAGCTCGAAGGCTTTACTTTTTGCTTTTATCCTATCTTTGAAGTGGTAATGTGCGTGCTTTTGTTCGTATTTGGCCTTTAGATCTGAATTTCCGTATTGGTCGTGAGTGTTGGATGCGTGTTTTATGTGGGTAAATGTAATAAGTTGTTTGTGAGTGTTGGAAAATAATCGATATTTTATAATTCATTTGGATGGCGGTGTTTTGAGAATTAAATTTTGAATTTGTGTGTGGGTTTGTAAAGAATCGAGGTATGAATTCATTGCGTAACTTGGGATTCTCAAGCTGTGGGGATGATATGGACGACATTCGGTGACAACCAAGATGGCGAACGTTTTGTAAGTCGGGAGGCCAAGAGGTGACCTCAATTGAACTGGAGTCGTTATACTGACCGGAAGAGAGGGGGGAATGGAGGGACCCGTGCGGGGGAACTTTCTAAATTGGTTCTGACTTCCTCCCTCGGCTGATCTGGGGCGATCTAAATGTCCCCTGAAAGTTTTCACCCAGGGTGTCCAGGACGAGAGTTAAAAACGTATGGAAAGCACTACCTATCTGGAAGATGGCTTCCTGTAATTGGTAAAGCCTTTGGGGCTGTTGGGCATATAGTCCAAGGTAGATTACTATGGTTAATGGGGCGAGGGAGTATGGCATAGTCAGAAGACAGATAAAAAGTATTAAGTGGAATATGGGGAATCTGCACATGTTTTCCAATATTTTCTCCATGAGTGAAGTTCTCTGTGGGTCGTGTTGTAATTCTATTTGTTGTGGCGGACTGGGTGGAGGATTAGTTATGATTGGATCTATTTGTGGAGGGGTGATCTCGTGTATTTTGTTATTTATGAATGGCGTAAATCGGGTTATGGTGAAAATGGTGAGATCTAAATGAATGAAAGGGTGGCTGTTTGTTGGTTTGATTGTCAGTGGCTTTGTTGGTAAAATGTCGGGTGTAAGATGTTTGAATGGGAATGTGTAATTTTTCTTATGTCGTAGATTGTGTTTTTGCTGTGAGTGGTGTTATGTATTGGATGTTTTCTGTGTATAGTTTAAGTTTGTTTACATGGACTTTATAGGTGTCTCTTTGGAGAGGTTGGTTGGATCTATCGATACGCTTTATCAATTGGCAGGTTGGACAGGTTTTGACCTTATGTTCAATGTCTTGTGACATGTCCTGCCAATAATACTGAGCGGAGATGAGTCTCGTCATCTGGGAGATGCCTGGGTGGTTGAATTGTGTGTGTACTGAGTGGAGGAGATCGTTGGTGATGTTTTTTGGAATTATTATTTTGGTTACACCTTTGCGGGAAATGGTATGAAGTCCGTTGTGATCAATGGTCAGCTTAGACTGCCCAGATGGGGAAGGCTGATGGCTCTTAATGAGGGGGGCGTCTAAGAAGCCACAGAAAGGGTTACGAGATAGAGAAGGTCCGCTTCATATTGTTGTGCTCCTTTTATGTAACGAACCTCATATTCGTAGCTCGACAGCCGTGAGCTCCATCGGAATAATCTGCCTGACGGGTTTTTGATCGTCTTCAGCCATTGCAATGCGTGATGGTCAGAAAATATGGTAAATTTTCTTCCCATCAAATAGACGCGGAATTTATCCACACTCTCAACGATTGCTAGGCATTCTAATTCAGGGATGGAGTAATTCCGTTCGTGTGAACGTAGGGTGCGGCTGAAGTATTGGACTGGGTAGGTGTTCCCAGCAGGGTGGACCTGTTCGAGGACGCCTGCTATGCCGAGTGTTGAGGCGTCACAGTACACCTGGCACGGCAGACCTTCCTGATAAAGGTGTAAAATGGGATGTGTGGTGAGGCTTTCCTTCAGGCTAGTGAACGCTTTCTGGCCTTTGTCATCCCAAACCCACGTGACATCCCTTTTGAAAAGGTTGTTAAGTGGCGTCCGCAAGCGGACGTAGTCCGGAATGAACTTGTTATAAGCGTTCATCGCGCTTAAGAAGGATCGCAACGTTTTGCGGTTGTGTGGTGGTTGTATGGCGTGAATAATTTCTATTTTTCGGGTGAGTGGTGTGATGGTACCGGCAGTGATTGTGCATGTGTCTGAGAGGTGTCTCTGTTGTGTTTCAGTGTGAGTGTCGCGATTGTTGTGATGTACACGCGTTGTGACGGTGGTGTGGTGATGTGTGGTCACGTGTGTACATAACGTGAGAGTTGTCCAGTTGGACAGGCGATGTTTGGACATTTTTGTAGTAAGTTTGGGCCATTGTGGCCTTGTGTATAGAGGGCGTATAATAAGGGCAATTGGCCCTGGTGAAAAAATGGTGTGCGTGCGCGTGACGTGATCTAGATTGGCATGGTAGCAAATGGTTTTTGACCAGTGGATGCGCGCATTGGGTGCCGTGTGCGGAAGGCTTGTGTGCTATGTGAGCCCTTTGTGACTCCGCTTGGCATTCCCAATAGGAGCATTAATTTGGTATATGAGTAAAATGGTGGGTGGTAGGGCGCAATGGGGCGGCGAGTTGGAACATAGTGCCTTGGTTAAAATCCATTTTTGTTTTAAATTTTCGGAGGGTATTTATTCCGAGAATTCCAAATGGTAGAGTTGCTTTCACCACATGGAAATTCTCGTTTTTGGTTATTTTGCCTATTGTCAGGGGGAGGGTTATTCGACCTAAGGTCGGTACAGGGCCGTTTATGGCCTGTAGGTCTATGGGTTTCTTTTAAAGTTGTAATTGAGGGAGGTTATTTTTTAACTATTTATATAGGTTATGGGGCACTATGTTCAAACTTGCGCCTGTGTCAACTAGGAAAGGGGGTGAGAGTTCATGAGTGATGGACAGTTTAATCGTCAGCTGGCTGACGAAAGGTCGGCGCCTTCCTACCTAGCTGACGAAAGGCTGGGGCGTCTCGGGCGGCTTGTCCAGCTTGGGCTTGTTGTGGTGTTGGGCTGGGCGCACTGCCCGCGCGCTCGCGTGTGGAGCGGGTTTGTGGTGGCACTCAGAGTGCCAGTGATGGGCGCCACAGAATTTGCAGTGCGACGGCGGTGCAGGTGCTGTCACGTACCTGTTCTTCTTGGTGTGCTGGTGTATGGGCCCGACATGTTGGGCGGTTGTTCCTCGTGGTGACGCGAAGTTGGTGCGCTGGTTCCGCGGATCCGTTGCACCAGTTGGTACCACTCTCCCAGGCTCTCAGGAGGTACCACGCGGACAAGGCGCTGGTCGGAGAGCGGCAATCCCTCCGTCAGCGTCTCGAGGATTACCTCCTGTGGGAGACCCAGTTGCATGCCCAGCGCTGTCTTCCCTCGGTAGTACTCCTCCAGGCTTGCCTGTCCAGCAAGCTTCAGGGCGAAGTATTTGGCGAAGGACGCCTCGTTGAATTCCGGGTAGATGTCCAGGAGGGTTTGTCTCACCTGGAAGTAGGTCTGGGTGGCCAATCAGAGTTTCCTGAAGAGCTCCAGGGGTTGGCGCGTCAGGTAGCGAGGCAACCTGAGTAACTTTTCGGGGGTGGTCACGAGGACTCCGTCCATCTTCCGGTCGTAGGCCTGGAAGAATTGGTGGGAGGCGTAGGTTCCATCGAAGGGAGCGATGTCGCTACCGCGTGTTGGGTCGACCGAACCTCTCCTAGGATCTCGGTCAACTGAAGGAGAATCTCCACCAGGGTGCGTGGCGGTTCTATTTCGGGCACGGAAGTTGCCCCTCTGTTCTCCCTTTTCGCGTCTTTTTCTCGCTCGTCTTCCATCATATCCTATCGACTCACTGTAAAACCCGTTTGTTGTTAATAGCGATGAGCAGTGACTGTTTCGCCTGGTTTCAGAAGTTCGTAGTCAAGTATGCTGTGCTGATCCCAACAGATGCACAAAAGAACCTTCTTGCGATAGATATTGGATTTGGCGATTGAAGTCGTCAGCTATCCTGAACTTACCCATGATTTATTGGGCTTCGGAGTGTCAAAATACAAGCATTTTTCATAACAAGTCACAATACGATGAAGAAAAGACTTTATTTAAAACCTTTCCAGCTGTATTTTAGATATCTTTCTTCGATTTTCCTTGTTATTTTCCCTCAATTCATGAGGAAACCATTTTCCTTCCTTCTGGATCTTTCCTATAGGATGCAAACGAAGTGAAACAGCCTGTTGAGAGAAGTCGCTAACATTTTTTTTGTGTGTTTGAGCATCCTGTTCATCCAATAATGCTTGAAATTCCTCATCCTCGAACCTTTTGGCGGCTTTCCGTCTTCCTTGTCGTTTACGTCAAAATCTCCAGATTTGAATCGTTCAAGCCACTTTTGACAGGTTCTTAATGGAGGAGAATTGTTTCCATAGGAGCTATATAGAGCATTTGTTGAACTTCGATTGCGCTTTTCCTGAGATTGGAGATGAAAAGCAAGGCTTCCCGCAGATGAGACTTTCCAGGCACAAAAGTAGACATCTAAAGAGCTTAAAATAACGCGCATAAGATTTTACATAAAGTATAATACCTTTGAATAGCTAAAGTTTAAGACGCATAAATCGATGCGAAACAAAGCAATGAGGGAAAAAAATTATGCCAATTTATAATGAATTAATTAAATATGCGGAATCATTTTTGCGCAACCAATACCTTTCAAATTTCAATTGCTGCAATTCCATGACTGACTTGACATTGTCGTATTCATATTTTCACATTTTATTTGTAGTTATTTGTTGCTGTCTTGCCAACTAACTTCTCATTGTTGAATTTGAACATTCACATATCGTTTGAGTCAAAAGGCGATCCATTAATTAAGGTTATATAATATTTCGAGAGATTGGTCCCTCTTTATCAATTCATTGCATTATTATTCTGTACATCATTATTTTGTACATAACCTGGACTCCTGGAGCGTACGAAAGTCGCCAACTGTCCGGGTTTGTCTTCTGACTTATTGTCTATTTGTTGCAGTTGACATCCAACTGATTAGATATCGCCAGGCTGTTTTATTTTTGGGGAGGTTCTTCAATGCTTCTTGGTTGAATGTGCTGGTGTTAAGTAGAGTTGCAGTCTGGAATCTCTGAAGATGGTAGGATGGGCAACTGAATAGGAGGTGGTCGACTGTTTGATTTTCTTGGTGATAGTGTTGGCATACGGGGTCGTTGTTTTTGGAGGTTCTGGCGATGTCGGCTTGAACGAAGCCGTGTCCTGTCAGAATTGTAGAGGTGATGTTGCAATATTTTAGTTTTGGGAGAATTGAGATTAGAAGACTAGGAGATGCAGCTACTCTTCTGAGGTTTCTTGTAGCATGGTCTGTGGTGTAGAGGTCGGTCCATAGTTGGAGGGCGAACTGTTTGCTTTGAGAGCGGACATATTTCCTAGGAAGGGTTGCGAAGTGTAAAGGCAATTTGGATTGGGCTGCGGCTTTGGCGACTTCATCGGCCTGTTCATTTCCAACGATGCCGCAATGACTCCGGACCCAGCAGAGTTGAACATTGTCCAGAGTATTGAGGTTTCTGATTATCTCTGCATTAAGTGGGGTTCTAGGGATATCGGGGTGACAGATGGCATGTAGAGCTGCCTGGCAGTCGGAAGCAATGACAAAGTCTTGTCGCGGCATGATCCTAATAGATCTGGTGGCATAAAGAATGGCCAAAAGTTCCGCCTGGAAGGAGGTACAGCTGTTGTGGAGTTTAAGTTTCAGTGGTGAATAGGGAGGTGGGAGCACCACTGCTGCGCCAACCCCATTGGTTTACCGAGAGCCATCTGTATAAACTAAGAGGTGGGTAGGGTACCGAGGAGGGACTGGGACGTGACTCAAAAGGGCCTTCTCTTAGCGCTTCCAAGTATGCTAGATGGGATTTGATAGATATATCCAGTGGAGGACAACCTGTGAAGGAGATTGCTGGGATAGTTGGAGTACACGGGCCTCCTCTGATTAAAGCTTTAGCATATTTGTAATGGAGGCCACGTAGCTTCAGGATGCCATTGGTGTCGAACACCCGCTTGCCCCAAACCCCAGAGCCATAGAGGATGGCTGGGAGGATCACCATGTTATGTATTTTTCGGCCCGCGCTGAAGGTTAATCCGAACTGCCCCTGGATCGTGCTGGTTAGTTGAGGGAGAATCCACCTGCACCTCTTGAGGATGTTGTCCAGGTGACCTACGAAGTTTCTTTTGGAATCAAAGGTAACACCGAGGATTTTTATAGTGTTATCAATTAGAATAGGTTGGTTTTGGAAATGTATGCCGTGATAGCCTGAACGCTTGGCTTTCCAATGGAAGAGGCAGGCTTGGGTTTTCCTTGGGTTGAATGTTAGCCCCTGAGTCTTGCCCCATTGAAAGAGCTGTTTTAGGAATTGATTGATCTCTCGTGTTGGGAATCTGCGGAGGAAGTGAATCAGTACCGTGAAATCGTCTGCGAAACTGATGATTTCACTGTTGTTTGGCCTTGGAAGGAGATGGATTTTCCTAGCCACTATGTTGAAGTAGAAGGGGCTCAGTGCTGCACCTTGGGGGACCCCAAGTAGAGTAGTAGAGGTAAGGGTGGCGTTCCAAGCGTTGTAAATTACCTGCCTTCCTCGGAGGAAGCTCGCGGACAGTTGAATCAACTCTTCTGGGCAGTTAAGGTCGCGGAGGCCTTGAATGATGGTGTGTCTTTGAACGGTGTCGAAGGCATGGCTGATGTCCAGACCAATAGCCAAGGTCTTCCTCCAGTGCTGCAGGCCTTCACTGGTGTTGTTGTTAATGGAATCAAGCGCCATTTCAGCTGAGCGCCCTGGAAGGAAGCCAAACTGCTGGGGTGAGAACCAGCCTTGGTAATCCGCTATCCATTGCAGACGCGCCAGTATACACCGTTCAAGGACTTTGGCCAAGGTATTGAGCAGCGTGATGGGACGGTATTTCTCCAGTTGGTTTGAGGAAGAAGAGTTTTGTTTGGGTATGAGAACTAACCGACCGGATTTCCAGGGTGTTGGGAAGTGTCCGAGACGTAAGCATTTGGTGAAAATTTGTGACAGTGTTTTATGCAGCGTTGACCCACCAAGAAGAAGGCATCTGATACCTAGCCTGTCGGGACCAGGGGATTTCCTCCGACCGCATCGACGGATCACGCGAAGGACTTCAGACACTGTAAAGGCTGGTTCTTGGTTGTAGGATTGGAGGCAATCAATTGATGGGGTTGGCGCTGTCCAGTCTGTTGGAAAATAGTGCTGAAGTACTTCATGGCAGGTTTCCTCTGGGGTGAGTGAAGTGCCGTCGTTGTGTTTCAGCAGAGGTGGCCCAAGAGAACCTCTTCGGCCTTTGGAGATATATCGGTGGATGGAGCTCCATGCGGCCGAGGAGACCTCTTGGCACAGTGTTATCCAGGAGAGATGCTTTTCTCGCCTTATAGCCGCCTTGAGTTTGTTGTGGCAATAGGCTCTGTGGAAATGATGTCATCGAAATTTGTAAGGATTGGCAGATGATCAGAGAAAGCCATCTCCTGGAGACATGATATAGTGGCGTGAATGGCTAGCGAGCTGGATGCTAGGGTAACGTCGATGGAAGAGCGCAGGGATCCGTTGGACCAGGTGTAATGGTTGGGAGATCCCAAGAACTGTAGGCCCATCAGTGAAGCAGAGTCCTCCAAGCTGGCCCCACGGGCATCGCGGGTAGCTCCAATACCCCAGGTTGGAGAGTGGGCGTTGGCGTCCATGCCAAGAATGCATGAGAAGGATCCTATGTTTATTGCAGATTCCAAGGTTGGTAGGAAAGATAAATCCGGGACACTGTTGTGCCAGTACGCCGAAGCGAGGACAACAGCCTGGTTGCCTAACCGGATGAGAGCCGTGGAGATGTTTGAATCAGGTGAGCTAAGTGGAATGGCGTTTAGATTTGATCGTATTACAAGCCCAGAAGGTGCATTGTTTTCATTTGGGATGAATGTGTCAAAGCTTGAATCAGGCCTTTTAAAGTTCTTTGGTTATTCTTGAAGTAAAATCGCGTCTACCTCTTGTTCTATTGCAATGGTGAAGAGTTCGAGGACTGCAGAAGGCGATTTCCTAAGGTTGGATTGGAGGACTCTGAAGGATCTATGCATTTTTGTTGAGTTGAGCCAGCTTGGCCTTCACCAGAGGACAAGCCCGGGATGTCGCGTAGTGATTGAGCTGCTCAAAAACAGCGCCGGCCTTCTTGCAGCAATTGTGACATTTTGCTGAAGTGTTGGGACAGGCGTGGCCCTCGTGACCTGTCGTACCACATTTGTAGCAGATAGGTTGGGCAGCAGGGCATGAAGTAGCGCGGTGGCCGAAGCTGCAGCAGCGGTAGCATTGCTTCAGGGAGTAGCTTCTTTCGTAGCGTAAAATTAAACCTGCTATAGGCATCTTACCTCGATGCTCTAGGAAATTAGCCGTCTGATCGTCTACTTCCAGGAAGACTGTAGTGTACCCATGGGGATTGTCCTTTGGGCGGTGGGCAACCTTGATGTGCCTTTTTCCTGGGAGAATTTTTATAAAATCGTTGTTTTGGAGGCTTCCCACTATCATGTCGTTGGTCGTGGAGCACTCCACGCCAAATAAGCAACATCTGGGATATATTGTTAGTCTTTCCGTGCAGTTTAGGGATTTTGGGATGTTATTGTTGGCCTGGAGTCTGGCCGCTAGAGTTGATGCACCTTGGGTGGTTTTAGTGTGAATTACCAGCCGTCCTTTCCCATTAACGGAGGCTGCCACTTCGGGGGAGTTCAGAATTGATGAATCTGCTTTTTGGATCTCGCGTAATATTTCTCGAGAGTCTGTAGATGGGTTGCTTGATTTAATAACCACATGGGACTCATAGGCGGCTGCGAAATTTTTGGAGGCTGGTTTAATCAATTGCTCATTGGAGGAGGGGTAGGTTTTTTGGTATTTGGTTTGGCAACGGCGTTGGTGTAGAGTTTTTCCTTGTGTAGTTGATATTCTTTTCCGTGGTTTATGCCTTTATAGACATCAAAGATGATATCTTCTGTGCCTTTCAGAGCCCATTCCACCAGGGAAAGCATTGGCTGGAGCTGCTCCGGCGTCATGCCGTTGGATTTAGCTACGTCAGCCATTTTCTTGGTGACTTTCTGGTGAATGACCTTTAGTTGATTAAACTCAAGGTTGCAAGGAGGTTCACTGATTCGCGGGCGTTTTACGCTTCCGTCTCCCGTTGCGTCAGATGATTCAACTTCCATTCTTAATTTATTGCACAGTGAATTTAATTTAAAAATTATTGTAGATCATATGAAAACAAATTTGTCATTGGTCAAAAATAATTATTGATAATGATACATTAAAAAATTTAAAAATAATAATAATATAATAAAATATTTTTTAAATTAAAGGCTTTTTAGTAATGCAGTATTTTATAATGATTTTGAAACAAAATGTAAGGAAATAAAAATAAGAAACAAATGAAGTTGACTGCGATTATTAGAAAAAAAATTAAGTTAAAAGAGACAAATAAGGTTCGGAGATTTCTTCGTATCTATTTACACTAGCAGGGTCCTTCATTGATGTAATGGCCGCCAGGAACTTCCTCTGGTGTGAGTTCTGGATGCCCACACATGCTCACACCAGAGGAAGTTCCTGGAGGCCATAGCATCAATGAAGGACCCTGCTAGTGTAAATAGATACGAAGGAATCCCCGAACCTTATTTGTCTCTTTTAACTTTTTTTTTTCTAATAATCGCAGTCAACTTCATTTGTTTCTTATTTTTATTTCCTTACATTTGGTTTCAAAACATAATAAAATACTGCATTACTGAAAAGCCTTTAATTTTCAAAATATTTTATTATATTATTATTATTATTAATTTTTTTAATGTATCATTATCAATAATTATTTTTTGGCCAATGACAAATTTGTTTTTATATGATCTACAATAATTTGGAAATTAAATTCACTAAGTTTTTTTCTTTAGAGCTATTAAAGCTAAAAAAGATGCAGCCTATTGTAATCAAATCAACGATCGGCCCAACTGGCGAAAAGGTCAGTATAATAGAAACCAACATACTTTTGAAAATTCTTAAAATATGTGGCATCGAGTACAAAGTAGAAGAAACTCCTTCAACAAAGCAACGAACTCGCGAATCCCCATCAGAGTCAACATCTCGTAGCCAAAAGACACCGATAATGGAAGTTGTCTCACAGCATAATGAAAACGATGTCTCCATGAACGAGGTAACTGAAGTCCCTCAAAAAACGTCCGCAGCTACCCCTCCTCAGGTTAACGAAGAAAACATTGATGAAGATGGTCTTTGGACAACAGTTACACATGCAAAAAAGCCAAGAATACCACCTGTAATAGAAGAAAATGTAACAGACTGGAAGTTGCTCTGCCAAGAGCTGAAAGACCTGTGCACAGATAAATTCCAATGCACGATCTCAGGAAATAAGCACATTATCAAGGCCAAAAATATTTCAGACTTAAAAAAAATCAGGGAATACGTTCAAAAAAACAATGGCGGCTACTCTTATAGACTCCAAGATGAAAAACCGCTCAAAGTGGTATTAAAGGGCGTGACAACAGCCTATAAGACTGAAGATATAGCAATAGAACTTGCAACAATGGGCTTTACTGAGACCTCTATGAAGAGACAATCAACTAAAAGGCCAATGAATTTAGTACTGGTAGAATTACCGAAAAATGAACATGACAAGAAAATTTACGGAATAACTGAACTTCTCTGTCAGAAAATTGCAGTAGAATCTTTCAGAACAACAAACCGTGTGACTCAATGCTTCAACTGCGAGGGTTTCGGGCACGGTCAACTTAACTGCTTCCTGAAACCAAAATGCGTCAAGTGTGCCGAGGAGCACCATTTGAAGGACTGCCCAAGAAAGTCAAGACAACTTCCCCTAAAGTGTGCAAACTGCGTAGAAGCGCACACAGCCAATTACCGCGGATGCCCTAAGTTTCCAAAAATACATCAGCAACAGCCAAGATACCCTGGTCAGTACAAACCTAACAACGCAATTCCGATTTCAAAAAGATCTGAAACACTGTCGAAAATTGTAGAAAAATAAAACCAAAGCAAGGCTGAGGTTGTGACAAGAAAAACTTCTCGTTCTGAAACTAAGGACCTGTGTGAAAAATTGATGCAAGTAATCAAAACATACCTACAATGAATTGCAAATAACCCTTTAAAATTATTGCTTGGAATTATAACGGAATCAGATCAAAGAAAGAAGAATTATTGCACTTTTTAGAAGATGACTCAATAGACATTGCTCTGTTCAGTGAAACTCACCTTAAACCCTCAATTGATCTAAAGTTCAGGAACTATCAAACCATTAGAACTGACCGAATTACAGGAAAGGTGGGGGAAGAGCCATCATTATAAAATCCTTTTTTAAATATAAAAATATGCTGATTCATACTTCAAACTTGGAAAATACTTCAATTTTGATAAAACCAGATGGAAAAACCCTCTTGCAAATCACAGCAATTTCTAAGAAGCCTGATGCACCATTATTGGAAGAATATTTGAACCAACTGATAAAACACAACCACGCAATAATCTTTGCAGGAGACTGGAACTCCAAACACCCTCTTTGGGGATCAAGGACTTCTAATAACAGTGGAATCGTGCTGCACAATTTCTCTTAAAGAGAAAGCCTCGACATTGTCGCACCTTCGTCACCCACGCATTACAGTCCACTCGGCAATCCCGATTTCCCAGACTTTGCTGTTTTTAAAAACATTCCCTGGACCCCAAAGGCCAGAACCACCGACGATTTATCATCTGACCATCTCCCTGTAATCTTTGAATTGAAGTTTCCAAAGGATGAATTCACAACCCAGCTCAGCCGAGTAACTAATTGGGTTCATTTTCAACAAGATCTAATCTCCACCACGCCCCCCAGACTCCCCTTGAAAACTGAAGTAGACATTGATTCAGCAGTTGGAATTTTAAACGAGAAAATTAATAATATCTACTCGAAAAACACCATAGTTTCATCTTCCAAATTAATAAAGAACCCAAACACCAAAGCCTTAATAAGGGAGAAAAATAAAGCTCGGAAAAGATGGCAATCAACCTGGGATATCCCGCTCATAGAGCTACTTACCTCAATCTTCAAGGAAAGGTAAACCAAGCCCTTGAAGCAGAGAAATCTGAAAATTGGAATAGTTTCATAAGCAAACTTGAATCGAGCCCAACAGACTTCTGGAAAAAAACAAAACCCATTAGGAAAAAAACTGACAAAATCACTAGTTTAAATGCAAATGGAAAAACCTTGCTGACCGACAAAGAAATTGGAAATGATCTTTCAGAGCATTTTTCCAAAAACTTTTCCAAGACGGAGGATGGGGTTCCGTCTTAATTAACAGATAACACTTGCCATCATCCCCAAGAGATTATACTATCAATGACAACGCCAAATGAAGTCAAGGAAGTGATTAAAAACCTAGGAAATCACAAAGCTTCAGGCCACGACTATATTTACGCCGCAAATGACTAAAACCCTCCCCATCAAATGAATAGTTTTCCTCGCTGGGGTCTTCAATGCCGCATTACACCTGTGCTACTTCCCGAAGACATGGAAACATGCCATTATCATAACCATTCCGAAAAGATCACCTGTCAAATCACCTGAAGATCTCAGACCAATCAGCCTTCTCTTTACCATCGGTAAGGTATACGAGAGGATTGTTCTTCTCAGATTGCAGACATACATGGATTCTATTTACTTTATCATTCCTCAACAATTTGGATTCAGAAAAGGACACTCCAAAACCCACCAGCTAATCACAGTAATAGACTACATCCAAATAAGAAAGTCCCACAAGGAGGCAGTAGGTGCTGTTTTTCTAGACTTTACCAAAGCCTTTGATAGAGTGTGGCATGATGGCTTGATAGCAAAAATAACAAAAAATCAATTTCCAAGGGATTTTATCAAATTCTTGAAAAACTATCTCCAGGACAGGACCTTTTCAGTTAAGCAAGGGAATTATATAACCACGGCAAAACCAACCCAGATTGGAGTCCCTCAAGGCTCTATCTTTGGACCTACCTATTCAACATCTACATCAACGATTTCCCTCCACATCCAAAATGTCAAATAAAACTTTTCGCAGATGACGCAGCAATTTTAGCAAACTCAAAATCAATAGGAATAATAACTACACAACTCCAAAATTACATAAACAGTATAACCAAATAGTGCAATGATTGGAAATTAGACATCAACCCAAAAAAGTCCAGGCAATAATTTTTACTCCACTAGACAATAAAAAATTCAAGCCACAATCCATCCTAAAGGTAAACCAGAGCCCTATTAACTGGACTGACAGCGTTAAATATCTTGGACTTACCTTAGACTCCAAGTTGAAATTCAACATGCATGTCAAAAATATCATAAAGAAAGCAAAAATCGCAAAAATAACATTATCAAGCCTGTTCAACTATAGAAGCAAATTGACTACAAAACAAAAGTTTACTCTATACAGAAGTTGTATCCTCCCGATAGTAACATACGCACTCCCAGTTTGGTGCAAATATATTACAACCACAGACAAAAATAGGATAAACGCATTTATGAGAATCTGCCTTCGGACAAGTATAGGAGCTCCATTCAACCTATCAAACAAGATACTGAAGGAGAACTTGAACCAACCCGATCTAGAAGATATGTACCAAACTTCCGTTAAGAAATTATACCTTCAAATGCAAAATTCAAATAATCGAACCATACAAGATATTCTACAAAATGAAGGAGATATCAATCCCCGATTCCGACGACCCGGCCCTGACACTTAGTCAAGAGCTCATTCTTCAAAAGCTGCCCTCCTGCAAGGTCTAGGGGGACCACCTCTACTCCACCAACTCGCCATGTGTAAATAGCCAGGACAAGGTGACTCGCGGGCTGTGCTCGAATGTAACACCTGTAAATTGAGACGAAATAAATAAATAATAAATTCACTGTGCAATAAATTAATAAAGAAGGGGCAATCTCTCGAAATATTTTAAGAAAAACATTTTTTTTCTTTACAGATCCAGGTACGCCCTTTTATATAATTCACATATCGATTGTTAAATTTATTTTGCACCATACCAAATGACTTTCCAATGTGAAAAATAGTACAAAAGTGAAATTGTACTAAATATTGTATTAAAATTCGGCCAATTTTGGAATAATTAAAAATTAACGATTGGTTGATATTTATTCCGATAGGTGGCGCAAGCCATCAGCCACTTTTAGTTGCATGATCAGGATTTTAATTGACTTTCCAATGTTGAATTCTGGCTATCACCTTTCCATTGTTGTATCTGTTTTTACCAAGCTAACTAATTTTCCATTGATTTATCCAAAATTTCACTTCACTCTTCTTGACACTTATAACTGATTTATCATTGTAATAATCTAATTTTGACATTTCATTTGTTGCTATTTGTGGCATGGGATGCCGGTTGATTGCTCTTATTGTATTCCAAATTTCACATCTCGCTTGTTGATATTGTTGCGTGCGTGTCTGGATGGTTAAGAGATGGCGAGTGTCAATAGGGATACAGAAATATATTGGTAGTATTTGATACGAAAGAATTACTAAACAAGGAGATAAACTGCAGGCTTTGCAGTTTTCGATTAATGTTATTTAAGACGAATAATCCTTTCAATAATTATAATAACGAATAGATTCAAAAAGGATAAGTTTCTTTATTTGAAAAATCAATTCGAGCTTTCGGGCCCAAGCTGCCCTTCTACAGGAATAATAGATACAATTTCAAGTAATCATGTATGTACAGATATATATATTTTATTTAAATGGTTTCTCGCTTTGGTCTTGTATAGCGTGAGTGGATCACATACCCACGTGATTTAGTTTAAATCAAAGAAAAGCCTTGATAAAGAGAGACGTGTTGCCCCTATAAATACTAGCTGATTAATAATT
Organism: Cordylochernes scorpioides; assembly: GCA_030710605.1. NCBI lineage: Eukaryota > Metazoa > Arthropoda > Arachnida > Pseudoscorpiones > Chernetidae > Cordylochernes > Cordylochernes scorpioides. The sequence continues at coordinate 97,387,539 of CP092864.1, forward strand.
TATATCCAGTATATGCCCCATATATATTTATATATATATATATATATATGATAATTTAAACCAATAACCCTATATTATGTAATTTATAACAAGATTGTCATGTTGTATATAGAACTAATTATAAACTAACTAATTATACGCATAATTGACATGTCTCCTTGCACCACCATATGTAATGTACTGAGGATGAATAAATAAAATATAATAGATTAAAAGCCAAGTTAAAAGCAAGATTGAGAGATCCCAAAGTAACTTCTAAAGATAGATTGTTAGCCGACAGGTAGGCGCCAGACTCGAATATCAGCGACACGTGCCGTGTCTCGAGTAGCATCGACACGTGCATGACCCAATTCTCTTAGTCAGAGCGGTCGTATAAAAAGGCCGCGTAGCAACAGCCAGTTCAGTCCAGTTCCCCATCAGCGCGTCGCCGGTTGTCTCCAAGTTCCCCCTCATTCACCATGTAAAACAGTAAGGAATCTTCTATTTCCATCTTAGCTCTTGGCTCGCTTTTTATCTATTCAAGGAACTTTCTTTCAACTGTGTCTCTTCGTTTTGTGTGTGTGGACATCTCCAGTTTTCCACTCTGCCTCGACCACGACTGCCTGTACTTTGGGAGAACTGTTAAAGGTCCTACAAGGTACAGAGAGGTACGGGAAAACTCTCCACCCCTGACTGTCCCTCGCGGTTACTACAGGTTTGACCCTCGGTTGCCACAACTTATAGCGAGAGTCGACGAGGTTCTACAACAGGCCAACCAGAACCTCAACGCATTATTATAGATAGTCGACAGGATCCCTAATCACAGACAAGATCCAACCCAATATTACAGTTAGTCGACAGGATCTCAACACATTATTACAGATAGTCGACAGGATCCCTAATCACAGATAAGGATCTCAACATATTATCACAGATAAGTCGACTCAACACAATACCACAGAGAGTCGAAAGGATCCCAACCTAATATCTCAGAGAGTCGACAGGATTACCACAACGAAGGAGACCACAACGAAGAAGGTAAAGACTGTCCAGATAGAAAAGAGCCAAGAAGCAAGATGGAGGAACAAGCACGCCATTCCAACAAAACGACCAAGCAATCTTCCCCTCAACGACACAGCCGAACATCCCGCAAAATAAGCCGGTGAGAAGTTACCCACCTTCGACCTTACAACGCTACCATCCAGACGACATGCCACCATCGCCAAACAGAAGTCACAAGCTTCTACAAGCTCTACAAGACGCCTTCCACGTCATCAGGACAACAACCAAAGACCAAGTCTCCTGACTGAACAAACATAAAAACTGTGAGTTTTTAAAAAATCTACTTAACTCTTTCTACATGCTAACAACTTGATTTTCCATAAATATAATGTTTATTTTTACTGTAATTATTTTTAAATCAAATTTTACCATTTTTATAGCATTTCAATTCAAATTTTAAATCTTGTACACCATCATTTATCAATTTTTACTTTATTTTAAGCAACTTATAAATTTTAATTCATTACTTTCAATCTTACAGTTTTAAAAAAATCATATTATATTTAAATTACTCGAATCCTATTTTCTAAACTTATTTGTTGTGTTTCTCTTAATACCTTATTTTTATACCAAAAAACACCAATGTCTTACTTAAATACACAAAACTTTGCAAAAAATCATTGTTATGTTCACTATTTTATGTACACGCCCCATTCAAATTATAAGTCACTATCACGCCTTTCTCTTTTACAAGGATAATTTTCGCACTAACATAAGCAACGATTTAAAAAATATATTCAAATTTTAATAAACATAGGTGAAAACGCATTTTTTAAAAATACAAAAATCGAAAGATACACTATCTTCAAAAGCACAACTAGAAATGTAACTGTCCTTCCCCAAAACAAGTTAAAAATTCCAGCATAGCTACACTCCCTCGTCCTTTTCTTTTTACATGCATAATTATTAATACTTCACACATCCCTCGGAACGAACTTCAACACATTTCCACCTTACTTTCTCCAATTGGCCACCATCTATTAACGCGCCTTTTAACAACACGTCCTATTTCGAGCCACACGAGCTCCATATCGTCGCGAACACAAAGATTTCGCAATAAACATGCCACCTCTATAACAATCTGAAAATTCTCGATGTGTTTTGTACAACCACCACCCATGACTAATAAATTTGTTATTTTTCGGAAACAAGTTAGATGCTGTACCAAGAACAGACTTCACGTGACACCTTTCTATACAACAACCACCCACTAGTGTCACAGCGCACCACAACAATTTTCTCACTTAACAGGCCCAAGACGCCTTCATGCCTGTGACACCTCACCAAAAGCGTGTCTACGTTGAAGTCGCACTTTTATTCACATCTAAGCCTGACATCATTGAATAACATTCTTTATAAGTCCGCAACATCGTCGAAACACAACACTTGCGAACACCGAGAAGACTATATTTTCAAACAGGCAAGAGGAGATAACTCGGGACGTAGGCCAGACATGACATCAGGTGTCAGTCGGTAACAAAGGGTCGGCAACAAAGGACCGCCTACGTAAATAAACAACCCAGCTATGTCGGTCGGCATCAAAGGATATCGACACCAATTACAACCGCCATGTTAACATGACACCTCCAGTTCGCTAGGGTATGCTAGACTTTCGTGTCCACCAAATAACCTGTCAATTATCAACTGATTGGCTTACCAATCATTACCCAATTTACTTATTAATTTGAATTTTAATATTGAAATATCATAAAACTTTATATCTTCAATTATCATCGTGTGTTTTACAACTTTTACATTATTTTCACGCCCAGTATGGAATATTTTTTCTAAACTAGAACGCCATCTTTTATAATGTTAACCCTTTATTGTTATATATTACAATCATCTTCGTCAATACCATCCAATTTTAAGAATCAAGATCGCTCCCCGTCTGGTCTCACATAATATAATCGGGAAGATCTGGCAAAGACCAACTTCTCAGACCGGACCAAAGCGACATAGGGCCACATTGCCTCCCCATAGGTCAAACTAAAGACACCAATAATCTTGGACCTACACCTAGACATTGTGTGAATATGTTCCTTTCTTTTTTTTTCAGGAACGAATATTTTTTGTTTTCTTTTAACTTTTCTTCAAAAGAGACATTTTTTGCTCCATTTGTTTATCTAATCATTAATAACCTTTAATTATATTATATTTTTTTTGTATAAAATCTTGAATAATTATTTTTATTTTTATTTTTTTTTTACTTTTCAATTATAATCAAATTTTTATTCCAACATTATTTTAACAACTTTATTTTAGTATGACAAAACATTTAATTCTTTCAATAATCATTTTTTTTTAATTCATTATTATATCTTTTATATTTTACTAATTCATTATTATATCTTTTATATTTTACTAATTCATTATTATATCTTTTATATTTTACTAATTCATTATTATATCTTTAATATAGTACATGTTTGATCTTATCCACTTATACTTTTTATCCGCAATCATATTTTTATCTTTTTATTCACTATATTTTTGTTTAAATACTTTATTATATGACAATGTTTATTTATCAACAACCACCGGGCATACAACAATAGTTTTTCAATAATCCTACTTACTAATCACTTCCCTATATATTTTTTTTTACTACCTCTTTCAGCCATTGCACAAACCATCGTAGAAACGACAGTTCTGCTTGACAATTTTTCTTTTGATTTCGTAATTCAACAAACTCTTTGAAAACACAGTTCCCCAGAAGTACAAGTCTCGACTTTTTGGTCTGAACACGTTTCAAAAGTTTATTTCAATCATCCGCAGAGCACATCACCAACGCATGCACAAAGCGTTCACATTTTTCAATTTTCAATTTTTTCAGCTCTAGCGGACCACAATCAACCTTTGATTTCAAGTCAAGTCAGACAACCTACTGTCGCTCCAACAATTCTACTTATCGCATGGCTCTACCACCCCTTTCAAGCATATTAATTATTTTCTTCAACAACTTTTCAACCCAATAACCCTACAATTGTGACAAAGCACTGTAACCTTATACAGGATCGCAGGTGAAACATTGCCTAGGAAGACGCACAAGTCTATATCCTCGCTTTGCACCTGGACCTAAGTATTTGATTGTCTGTGCAACACTTACAATTGCATATTCTTCAACCCCTAACCCTTTCCAACGCCCGCCAACAATCTCTTAGAACATCATCATTATTTTTTTTAGCAAACAAAGGTTTTATCTACAGTTCTCTTTTATAATGAATATCATAACTTTTAAATTAAACATAAGTTTTATTTTTATAATTTTCAGATATAGCCAAATAAACATCTTGTATAGCCCTTTACCCTCACAGTTTCAATTAATTAAAAGAAATTTTAATTACTTACCTGTGTTAGAGAGGCTTTACCCGCTTAAACCCGGATAAACCCTTTCACTCACGGGGCCAATCTATGATAATTTAAACCAATAACCCTATATTATGTAATTTATAACAAGATTGTCATGTTGTATATAGAACTAATTATAAACTAACTAATTATACGCATAATTGACATGTCTCCTTGCACCACCATATGTAATGTACTGAGGATGAATAAATAAAATATAATAGATTAAAAGCCAAGTTAAAAGCAAGATTGAGAGATCCCAAAGTAACTTCTAAAGATAGATTGTTAGCCGACAGGTAGGCGCCAGACTCGAATATCAGCGACACGTGCCGTGTCTCGAGTAGCATCGACACGTGCATGACCCAATTCTCTTAGTCAGAGCGGTCGTATAAAAAGGCCGCGTAGCAACAGCCAGTTCAGTCCAGTTCCCCATCAGCGCGTCGCCGGTTGTCTCCAAGTTCCCCCTCATTCACCATGTAAAACAGTAAGGAATCTTCTATTTCCATCTTAGCTCTTGGCTCGCTTTTTATCTATTCAAGGAACTTTCTTTCAACTGTGTCTCTTCGTTTTGTGTGTGTGGACATCTCCAGTTTTCCACTCTGCCTCGACCACGACTGCCTGTACTTTGGGAGAACTGTTAAAGGTCCTACAAGGTGCAGAGAGGTACGGGAAAACTCTCCACCCCTGACTGTCCCTCGCGGTTACTACAGGTTTGACCCTCGGTTGCCACAACTTATAGCGAGAGTCGACGAGGTTCTACAACAGGCTAACCAGAACCTCAACGCATTATTATAGATAGTCGACAGGATCCCTAATCACAGACAAGATCCAACCCAATATTACAGTTAGTCGACAGGATCTCAACACATTATTACAGATAGTCGACAGGATCCCTAATCACAGATAAGGATCTCAACATATTATCACAGATAAGTCGACTCAACACAATACCACAGAGAGTCGAAAGGATCCCAACCTATTATTACATATATATATATATATAAGCTATTTTTTGCATATCTAGGATTATTTATGAAGTTTTATATTTTATTATTTAAGAAACTATACAATAGCAAAGCCGTATATTCCATACCATGCAACCAATCTAATAATGTATATGTAGGTGAAACAAGCAGACATATAAAAGACAGAATAGACGAACATAGAAGAAATATTAAAAACAAAGACCCTAAATATCTAATAGTACAACATATCAGAAACACAGATCACGATTTCAACCTAGCAAACCCTAATATTCATTACACAAACATAAATAGTAAATAAAATAAAAGGATTTTAAAAACGCGAATGTTTCTTTTATACATAAAACGAACTTCTACTGTCCTTACTGCGATGAAAAATATATTGGGAGGGCTTGGCTCATCAGTGGTGAACCCTCCCAGCGGTTTCGCCAATTTAATCCACCAGACCGCTTTAAATTGGCGAAACCGCTGAAAGGGTTCACCACTGATGAGCCAAGCCTTCCCAATATATTTTTCATCGCAGTAAGGACAGTAGAAGTTCGTTATATGTATAAAACAGTGTCGGGCAACCATTTTCGAGTTGCGGCGCACTAAGCTTAATTTCTTTTTTTCGCGGCGCACCTGTGGTTCTCACTATAAATTTCCTCGTAGGTAATAAAAATACAACAATAAATACTAGTAAAAATTTAAACATATATATCACATTTTATTAATTTTCAATATTAAATTAACATAATCAATGCGAGCATTGCGATTGTTTTTGAGAGCATATCAAATCAATACGGGGATCTACTTGTGAAAGACAAACGCGCATCTCCTCATCTATCATTTGAAGTCTTTCGCGCTTCTTAGACTTCATTTCTGTGAGTGTTGAAAAACCTTGCTCACACAGGTAGGAACTTCCAAATGGCAACAATGATTCGATGGCCGCATTACTAAGTTTAGGAAATTTGGAGTTTAAGCACAACCAAAACTCAGATAGCTCCTTTTCAGTGAATAGTCTTTTGAAAACTAAATCGTTTTTTAAATCAATTAAGTTTTCTTGCATTTCTTCTTCCAGATGTTTAATTTCACAGTGCATAAATGGGTTAACTACCCATTCCATCTTTTCAACGTCCAAGTAAGGAAAATATTTCTCAAAAGAAGCGGATAGTAATGTCAAAGTTTCTTCGACTTCTTTTTTGATAATAGATTTTGATGGATTCTCTTGAACCATCGGAAAAGATGCAAAGTTTTCTTTAGCAATGTTTAAATTCCATAAACTGAGTTTTTCCTTAAACGCTTTCAACTTGGTGGAGATAGTGATAATGTTCTCCTGAGCACCTTGCAAATTTAAATTAAGGCTGTTTAATTTGTCGAAAATATCACCCAAAAATGAAACTCGTAACCACCAAAAATCACTCATCATGAAAGGAAAATTAATCTCTTCGTTATCAATGAATGCCATTATTTCATTTTTCATTGAAATAAATCGATTTAAAACTTTGCCTTTCGACAACCATCTGACTTCAGTATGAAACAATAAATTTTTATAATCGGAATCCATTTCTTCACAAAACGCACGGACAACTTTATATGTGGCTTTTTCAAGTGTGCGAACATTGGATAGCATACATGTAAAGATGACCCATATCTTCTGCTCCTTCAGATTTCAGTCTTCCATTCATTCTGAAGAGGCATCAGTTTTCACTAAAGTTGGCTTTTGCTATGACTATAAATAATATTTGGGTTCTTGCTACAAGAGCCTGTGTTTATGCATGCAAAATCAAAGTTGTATTTAAACAACAATCAACCTTGTAAATTTGATTTTTAAAAGGGTCGAATTATCGAAAGTGTCGAATTATCGAAAGTGTCGAATTATCGAAGGTGTCGAATTACAGTTTGTTTATTTATTTTTTAATAAGGTCCTCTTATCTTATCTGCAATATAGTTGTATTTTCGAAATTTTATTTTCTAATTGGTTAATTTTTTCTTTTTTTTTTCACTCTAATAATATTTATTTAAATCTAATAATTTTTATTTAATGCAATTTAATTAATAATTTATTTAATCCTATGTCTATAGTTTCTTCCCTGAAATTGCTTACCAAACATGAGTCAGTGTTTCCACAGTGTTAACGTTTGGAGTGTTAGAATGCGGAGAAGCAAAATAACTCCCTACTGAATTTCTCAATAGTCTTACTCCCAGAGGAATGCATCCACACCAGTTAACCTCTAGGTTGGTACTATTGTTATGCTTCTGAGAAGTTTTAATCCTAAGCAGGGTCTTTGAAAATGGTACACGTATGGTGATACAGTGCATGTGCTCTCATGTCCTTAAAGAAGTGTAGTTCTGTTGTTTGCAATTTCATTTTATGATTTGTTAAAATTTTTCTTCTATAGTTTCTCACCTGCGGGTCCTTCGGGTAAACCCGGGGCGTTGCCCGGGTCACTCGGCAGGTTTTATATATAAAAATATAACCTCGATAATTCGACCAAGTTTTGTTGTCCTTACCTACAGCCTATTAAATAACAAATTTAATTTGACAATATAGATAATTCGACCATGTTTTGTTGTCCTGACCTACAGCCTATCATATAAAAAACTGTAATTAGACACTCTCGATAATTCGACCATGTTTTGTTGTCCTGACCTACAGCCTATCATATAAAAAAACTGTAATTCGACACTCTCGATAATTCGACCATGTTTTGTTGTCCTGACCTACAGCCTATCATATAAAAAACTGTAATTCAAGAGTTTAAAAATATATATTTTGAGTAAAAAAAAAAGACACAAATCAGCAAATAAAATTGCAAACAATACTACTATATCACAGATAAGACTACATATAAAAGGAATGAATTCATTTAAATGACCTCATTAAAAACTACATTTTATATATACTTGGGTTCAACTTTACATGTATGCTATCCAAAGTTCGCACACTTGCAAAAGTCACATAAAGTCGTCTGTGCGTAAACCCAGGCTCTTGTAGCAAAGGTTTGGCCTTGAGCCCTCTTTATAGTCATAGCAAAAGCCAACCTTAGTGAAACATAAAGCCTCTCTAGAATGAAGCGAAAGTTGGTATCCGAAGCAGAGGAAAACTATAAAACTGAAAGCCAGGACAGGCATAAAAAGAAAATTCCAAGCATGTGAGGAAACAATTGATGAAAAAAAAAAGTATTCCAAAAAAATACTGCAAAAAAGAAACCAGACACAAAAAGCAACAATTGAGTACACAAATACAGCATCAGCCTATTTATGAGAAGAAAAAAAAAGACACAAAAATGGAGCTAAATTCAAATGAAAAACTATAACAAATTAATAAAAGAAAATAAGACCTAATCCAAATAATTTAATAAAAAAAACGGCACACACTATTAAATTATTTGGATTAGGTCTTATTAATGAGGAAAAAAAAGATGCCAAAGAGAGATGAAAATATGCCAAAAAAGATAACCAGATACAAAAATTGTGCTAAATTCAAATGAAAAACTATAACAAACACTTATAAAAGATAGAATAAAAGTAATAATTCAATCTACAATTCGAAAAATAATATAACCTGGTGAGTTCCCAGAAAAGGTTAACTTTGGTAGGCGGCGCTGTACGTTGACACCGCCGTACCTTCGAGCCGTTTTACACGAGTTCCCAGAAAAGGTTAACTCTGGTAGGCGGCGCTGTACGTTGACACCGCCGTACCTTCGAGCCGTTTCACACGAGTTAAAGCGAAGATTTTGGACGTAGTGATTATTACATTTCGATCTTTTATATTAATATATATGAAAAAATAGTACAAATGTGATATTGTATTAATATATATATACTTACTATTTCGAATTATTTTTCTAAAAACGAACATTATTTTGTTTAATTATCTGAAACTAACCTAATTCAACTTATCTAAAATTAACCTTATTTAGCGATTAAAATAACATAATTTAACCTATTTGAATCTAACCTCATATACACTTTTACACTACCTTTTCATTTCAAAATTAAATTAAAATAAGTTTATTTTAAATAATAACATTTTTAAAAATCGACTTTCTGGTTCACACTTTTGTATCTAATCAATTATGTATTTCTTTATTTCGCTCTATAAAAGTACGCAATTCAAAACAAAGGAATTGATGATGATAAAAGCAATAAATCTACGATTGTAAAATACATTAAATTAAAAAATAAAAATAACTGTTAACATTAGGAAAATAAAAACAGGCCTATCATACGAAGAAATAAATAACGAAAATTTTGGTATATAGATCGTTATGTGTAGTTCAGAATCTTCGGAGGAGATAGCTCAGGACTTTACAATGGAAAACTCTGTTACGGTATTATCTATATAGATTTTCGTTTTGATTTTGTTTATCACTGGCACACCTTCTCTAATTAGAAATCTCTCCATCTAGTTTTGAGAGAATTTAGAAAAAACACACAAATATAATAATAAAATGTTTAAATAAAGTTACCTTGAGTTAAAAGTGAGTGAGAATTTCGTAAAAAAAAATATTTTTTTCCTTTTTTAACCAACAGATTTTACGGTGTACAAAACTTATTGTGTGAATGTGTGTGTGTTTTACAACATGCAAAAAAAAATGAAGAATTACTACAGCAATACTTTGACGAAAACTCCGAATAAATTTTCTAAATAAATTTATAATTTTTTTTTGCTTTCTTTTTTTTTTAAGCTTTGTAGATTTGAGTCTCTATTAATAAACAGCTGTGACAAAGATTGTAAATGACGGTTAAGTTTGGACATATTATTTTAAAAAATAGGTATTTTCCCGCAGTATGTATTCAACTTTATTAAATAAAGTTGTTTTCGCGGATTGTTTTTTTTTTTAACTTATGATTTTAAATAGGTACGTACCTATTTGCATTTTTATTTTTTAATAATGGCACGTGCCAGTTATGTACGTCAAGATTATGTACATACGTTATATGAAATATAAAATTATGCAAACTGTTGTAATTATAATACCAAAATAAGTTTTATATAAAATGAAATTTGCTTTTTTTTAATTTCATTTTTTATATGAAAATTTTTGAAAAAAATTATTAAAATTGAATAAAAATTATAAAAAATATTTTTTGAAACATTATTTTTAAATTTAACCAAAAGTTCTAAATACCTACAAAAATGTTCGCGGCACACCTAGAATTCTTCGCGGCACACCAGTGTGCCACGGCACACCGGTTGCCCGACACTGCTATATTGTATAATACTTATAACAATATTGTCATGTTGTATATAGAGACACATCTATAAATAATTATACGCATGATTGACATGTGTCATTGGATCACCATATGTAATGTACTTTGTACAAACTGAGGATAAATAAATAAAACTATGTAATAGATTAAGAGCTGAGTTAAAGCAAGATTGAGAAGTTCAAAAACGTCTAAAATCGAGAGAGAAATCCAACAACCCTAAAGGAATTCGGCAGCCCGTTGCAATCGAGGTCAAAGGGTGCAGAATACCGCAGACGTCCAAAGTCCAAATTCTCTCATCTCCCTCCCCCCCCCCCCCCTCGGCAAAGATATAAAACCTCGGGTTTTAGCCGAACGCAGGCAGTCACTTCACCGTCGGCGTGAGCCCTTGTCGGTCTTAGCCAGGACCACCTCATCACCATGTAAAACAGGAAGAAATATTCTTTAACTCCATCTTGCTCTCGGCTCGACTTCTATCTGTTCACGGAACTTTCCTACTACAACTGTGTCTCATCGTTTTTTTTGTGTGTGGACATTCCCAAGCTTTCCACTCTGCCTCGACCACGACTGCTTTTTTTAGGGCTGGAGAACCAGTTGCTCAATGACTGACTCTCTGTATAGATCGCAGTTGGTTTTTTCATGAAATTCCATTCTTCCAGCTCCCGTAACAGGTTTATTATTCACTTGATCTGACAGCAGCTTTCACAAGCAGCTATCATTTCCGCTTCCATTGCGGAGAGGGCGACGAGTGATTGTTTACTACTTTTCCAGTCTATAATTGCTTCGCCGAGCTTCAATACATATCCGCCGTAGAATTTTCCATCATGGGTGGTCGACAAGCTGGCCACGGTGTAGGATTTCAGGATTCCAATCTTCCCTCTTTCAAATTTCACTCCTAGGTCAATTGTTCCTCGTAGGTATCTCATCACTCTTTTGATTGCTGTCCAGTGCATCTGTTTTGGTTGTCTGGAGTACTGTGAAAGCTTGCTAGTGATGTAAACGATGTAGGGTCTGGTGTTAACAGCTAAAAACATTAGCATTCCAAGGGCTTCTTGGTAAGTGTGCTGATCAAAGTTGTCATCTTCAATATGATTGTCCAAATTGATTTCTTTGGAACCTGGTGTTGGAACTTGCTTACAGTTTTACATTCCATATTTCTGTAATATTTGTTGTACATAGTGGCTTTGCTGTAGTGAAATTCCCTCCTTGCCTTGTATGATTTTGATTCCTAAAAACATGCCTTTATATGTTACATTCTTTATTTCCAGGTGATGTCTCAGTTTATTGATGAATCTTCTGAATATAAGAAAGTGATAAAATCATCAACCTATATCCCTACATAAAAGTATTTGTCATCATTCCCCCATTTAAATAAGCAAGGATCATATTTAGGTTTTTCGAGTCCACAGTCAGGAAGTACCTGACTGAATTTCTAATACCACGATCTTCCGGATTGAGATAGACTGTAAATACTTTTGTTGAGTTTGCAAACTTTGTTTCTGTCATGAACAAATCCAGCAGGTTGTTCCATGAATATTGTATTTTCATGGCTCCATTTAGATAGGCTGCTTTCACATCAAATAGTTTAATGACTGAATCTTTTGTTGCTGTCATTGACAAAATAGTCCTCAGGGTGGCAACTTTAGTTACAGGGCTGAAATTTTTGTTGTAATCTCTTCCTAGGATTTGATTGTATCCCATTGCACACACACAACAAGTCTAGCTTTGTACATTTTGTTTTTTTTTCTTGTTCTTTAGATATTTTGAACACCCATTTACTTTTGACAACTTTAGCGTTTGCAGGTCTAGGTACCAGTTCCCATACTTGATGAGAGTACATGTTCTGTATTTCCTCAAGCATTGCATTCTCCCAATGTTTCTTGTCTTCGCATGTGATGGCCTCATCATAGTCCTTCGGAATGGTTTCATTCGTAGTAGCCAGAGCGTAGTCATCGAATTTTTAAGACATTGTTCGAGTTCTATGTGGTCTGTCTGATCCATTTGACTCTGTCTGCCTGTTAATCAAGGTATATGGGGCTGGCTCTTCAGTATCAACCTCTGATAGAACATGATTATCCGGGTGTTCATCCCCCTGCATGAGGAAATATGTTACAATGTCCGTATTGTTATCACTTTGTTTTTCTTCCGAGATGATATTGCCACGTGGAAAATTAGGGAAGACAAACTTCAGGATGAGACAGCAATATATTTATGGCAAGAACAAACTATGAAAGATAAACAAAAGATGAGCAACGAAGGGAAGTTTACAGAGTAACAAAATATAAACATAAAAATGAACACTCTGAATCCATTGATTTCTGTTCCACCAGATGGCGCTCTGCCTTCTGAAAAGCACATGTGCTCCTAATCAGGATATGCCTTTTTATTATGTATATATATATATACTTGTCGAATGACCCGGGCAACGCCCGGGTTTAACCCGATTAAATGTTTTTATTCAAATACTATTCGTTACAATTATAAATTGGAGCCGTGGATGTCACTCTTGTGAAACGTCCCGCTCCAAACTTTACATGTACATTAGGTCAGCTGGTATTACCCCCCATTTTCACCGCTAGAGGCGCGAGCGAAAGAGCAAATAACACGACGGATATTCGGGATAGAGACCTGAAATTTTCACTAAGAGTTTTTCCAGATTCTACTTTATATACTGTTAAAATTTCAGTCAGATTAGTTACGTATTGTGGACGTGTATAGTTGACAAACATACATACATACGCTGACTTTTATATATATATGGGGATAATAATATAAATGAGTTTTGAAAATTAAAAAAAAAAAATGCATCGGCCGGGAATCGAACCCGGGCCGCCCGCGTGGCAGGCGAGCATTCTACCACTGAACCACCGATGCTCATAAGAAATGGCCCTATTTGGGTATTTATTCCATTCACAAAAGCAAACGATGACAGAATTGTTGATGACTCTGATACTTGTATTTATAATTATGTTAGCATAATGAATTAGTCAGTATTCCCATGGTCTCCAGCGAAGAGGTGTGAATTGATTTTAGAGGTTTTTTTATATATATAATTTCATAGATTCAAATTCTCTGCTAAATCGACCGCCAGAGGTCACTCTTCCCCTATAAAAACTCATTGTTGTTCTATCCTGTTGGCCATTACTTCAGATCATCTAATTATACCAATATACGTTAGATCGTTGGTCACAACAATTTGCTCCTGCCATGGCTCCTAGGAAGAAGAAGAAGAATGCCGAGAAGCCCCTCGTAACCCTCGCCCAACTGGAGATGGAGAACGAAGAGGTGAAGCAGAACTTCGAGCAGAAAATACAGAATCCTTACCCTTCCTCCCGATTTTACCTGCTCCAAAGCCTAATGGAATTCATCAACTTACGGTCTGAGCAGATCAAGGCCCTCATTGCCGAGGTAGAGAACCTCTCTGGCACCCTCGCGTCCTTTAAGGAACTGGACGAAATCAAGCCACAGACAGCCTGCCACAGCACTCAAACCAGCCCTTCTCCCTCCTGCAAGGAAACCAGCACTCAGACTGACCCCACCAAGCCCGCCACTCCCGCTCCAACCAAAAGGAAGCAGCCTGAGGCTCCCTACCCGCCCGCAAAGAGGACCAACCTCAATGGTCCCGCAAAACCTGCGCCCTCCCGAGTCCCCAAGCCTGCGGCCGCCCAAGTGGTCCTCCATGGGGAAAAATCGGCGGCCCACACAGTGGTCATCTCTGATGACCCACAGGCTGACCCAAGAGCAATGCTTAAAGCTGTCCGCGCTGCCCACACTCTACCCCAAGGCGTTTGGGCCTCCCTGCGAACCAAAGGGAAGCTTGTCCTCCACTCCAGCAACCCCGATACCATCCCAGCTGTTACCACCTCCCTGGCCAACAAGCTGGATGGCATGAAGGTCCGCCAACAGAAGGTGATCCTGCCTCGCATCTGCCTCTCCAAAGTGGATGAGGAAACATCCAACTCCACCATTGAAGAGACGCTGCTGGAAACCCCTGCTGTCAGCCAACTCCCTGGGGACAAGGTGGTGCGCGTGGCGCATCGCTCTGCACCCAGAAACGGGACCTGCACCGCCTTCATCGAGGTGGACCTCACGACCTTCAGAGCTCTGGGAAATCGTGGAAGGATCGTGGTGGATGGTGTGATCCTCAACTTCGAGGAGTCCATCCGCGCACGAGTCTGCTTCCGCTGTTGTGGCTTCGACCACAACTCTGCCCAATGCACCAGAGTTCCCACGTGCTTCCACTGCGGTGAAGGCGGCCATGAAGGCCGTGCCTGCCCCTCAGTTGCCGACTGGCACACTTCCAAGTGCGCCAACTGCTGTGCCAAGGGCCTCCCAGACAAGCACGAGGCGAGAGCCTCAAGCTGCCCCATCTTGAAGCTTAGAGCCCTCAAGTTCTAGGCTTCCAGGACCTCCTGCCTCCTCAACTGGCCTCCATCCAGGCTTCTCACCCATCAAGGCGCTGTTTCCTTGACCTCTCCAGCTTCCTCCCCCCTGCGATGACACCTCCACTGCCAGATCCTAGGATCCCTTGCGATGATCCCTGGCCACCCATCCCCAGGCCCCCCAACTATGCTTTGTATATATTCCGCTTTATGCGTCCATCGGGGCTCAAAAATCATTCATTTTGGTTAGCAGCCCCGTAAAATAAAGATATTTTCTCTATCCTGTTGGCCGGCTCAAATCTTCTGTACAATATGTAAATAAGTTTTTCATTTTTTAGATTCTTACGCCTTAAGCAAGGCAGTACTTTTATCAAACTTTGTTTTGTTTTATATATCCCATAAGTTTGGACATGCAATATTTGCGGGACAAGAATGGAGCCACGGCTACATCACCATATACTCTCATGTATGGGGCTGAAAGACGAACGAGAAGTGCTTCTCAGTGGATTAGGCCTTGAGGGACTCTCTGTGGAGCTCCTGTTGAATGAGGTGGTGAGAAACAGAGCTGGAGCGTTTGCGTTGTTCAAATTTTGGAAGACGGCTGAAGAGAAAAGGAAGCTATATACATAATCTAATTGATGTAAATAATTATATGTAAATAATCTTTGTCAGGACTAGAATGACGAATCATGTATGGGACTTTGATTCCAGTAAAAGGCTTGTTGCTGCTGTTGTATATAGTTACCGTGTGTAGAAAATACTATACTATACCTACTACTTATAGGTTTCTCTCTGTATTCTTAGTTCTCTTCTCATCAATTACTCTGTAAACTGGCGAATCCTTTATAGGACGAGAGGTCCTCAATAAAGCCTTTTGTTGTTGTATATATCCCATAAGCTCAATTAAAGCTATTTTTAATAACTATTTTTAACACAAAGCAATAACGCGCCATCTATACATATAAAATAAAAAGATTTATCAATATTATTATTCAACCACGACTGCACCACCATAGCTTAATTCTCAAGATAACCAAAATCAAGATAATCGCAACAATTCAAAAATCAAACAGAAAAATATTTTTTCCCCATTATAACATATATGTGATGATTTAAGACCATGGAATTGTTGTAAATAGTCTAGATATCTACTACCACATGTTCCACCACGTGACTGTATATAACTTCTTATTTACTGCAAATAGAAAGCCTCAACTAACATCAATCTGTACCGCGTAAGAATCTAATAAAGTATAGCAACTGTACAGATAGAAGGAATGGAGACTAACAGGAGAAAATAAAGGTTAAAACTAATCAGGCTTAGGTGAGAATAGAAGAAGGCCTAGCAAAACCCAGTCCAACTTTTACGAGGTCGTGGCCCTCCTGGATAATAAAACTTCCCCCCTGTTTACGTCAGAAAATGGCAGCGACCTGTTCGGACCCGCTCAGCTATAAAAAGGAGGTCCCGATCCTCAGTTAGCCAGTCCTTAGTTAGTCGTCGTTCCAGTTCCAGTGCACCGGACGCTCCGATCCAAGGTACACCCTTTCCTACCAGAATTCTCCTCGTCCCATTCCTTCTTGACGTTCAGACGCTTCTTAGTGGAATCTCTGTTTGCTTATTTCACCTTTGGCCCAGCTGTGTCGCCTTCCACCACGACTGCACGGTAGAGTTGACATCGAGGTTCGTCTAGCATCAGGTAACACTGGTCCCAGAGGTCCCAAGATATCACAGACTCCCCAGTCCGAAAAGTCGACAGGATAGTGGACGCCAAGGTACAAGTAAGCTAAGAGACCACTGTCTGTACAGAAAGATGGAACAGGGAAGAGAGGAGGATTCAAAGGAACCCATGGAGTCCGATCCCGACTATGAAAGTGGCGAAAACACCACTTTTCCAAAGCTGGAAAACACTCTCGGTAGAACGGAGGAAGTTCCCCCCAGCCACGAGGGCGCCACGGCCCCGCCGGCGGTATCAGATGTCCTGGGGAGTTTGACCAGGACGCTACATCAGCTTTCTGCCGTGACCGGACTATCGCGAGATGTAGAGCTACCGCGCTACGATGGTTCGTACGAGGCGCAGAGCTTCTTCACCAACTACGACGCCCAAGCAGATCGGGCCCAACTACAATGCTCTACAAGACTGAGAAAGCCACCAAACCTCCTGCAAGCACCCCTCCGAGTTACCAACACGCGAGCGTATGTTTCCTGCTCCCCCGACCATCTCTAAACCACGATCCCAGCGCAAGCAGTAAACTCTTAAATGTACCAAGGAATCTCCAACCATGGCACAAGACCAGGACTGTTCCGACATACAAGACAGCACAACAGTAGGTTCCTCCTTCTATAACTTTTGTTGAACAATTGCTCGTTCGAGCTGAACTGTCCAATAATGTAAACCTACCTCTACTACTTGATACAGGAGCATCTATCGGTATAATTAGGCAGAATACTTTTAAAATAATAGAAACCAGTTTGAAAAATAGAATATCTACCCACTTAACTATTAACGCCCTATCTAACAATATTTTCACCATAGGTTATATATTGTTAAACGTAAAAATAGATAGCATAACGCAGAACCTAAAATTCTATATCTTAGATACATCCTTGCCTTTTGGCATCTTATCCTTTAACTCTATAAAAATATTTCTACTAATTATAAACTGTCCTCAGCTACTCCTGTATCAAGATAATGTACCTCTACCAACTACCTTATACAAATTCACCTCGTGCAAGCAACACGTGTCCCATGGACAGGTTAATACAACTGTCCCATTTACTAAATTTCCCCCTCCTGGAACGGGTTGCTCACACGTGGTGAACTCCAACACTCTTATTTAACCTCATTATAATGTTCCTAATCCCATTTTCAACGCCCCTATGTCCTTTTCTTTCATATCTTTGCATATCTTTCATATCTGTGCATCAATTTGCACCCGATTTCGCCGACAACAAAAACAACTATCTTTCCCAAAACAAGTTAAAATTAAAAATCTCATCAACTACCACGCCAGTAGCAAAAATAAGTCACAGCCTTCCAAATATATTCCAATAGTTCAATTCCAACATAGCTGCACTCCCACGTATATTCCTTTTACATACATATTTAAATATCGACAAATCGCTCTCAACAAAATAAACAACACCCTCTCACATCACGTTCTCCAATTGACAACAATTTTTAGTGCGCGACTTAACACCTCAAATCCAATTTCGAGCCACACAAGCTCCATAACGTCGCCACACTAAACACACACACACACACACAAAAAAAAAAAAAGAAAATTCACATTAAACGTGCCATATCCACTAACACTATAAAAGTTCCCGATATATGTTCGTACAACCAGCACCCATGACTTTAGTAAATTTGTTATTCATAGTGAAACAGGTTAGATTTTGTACAAAACAAAGACTTCACGTGACACCTTTTCATTTACAAATTTTTCGCTTCGTGTCACAGAGCCACACCACAAAACACTTTCACTTTTCAGGCCAAAGACGCCTTCATCACGCATGTGACACTTCTCACCTCAAAGCGTGTCCACGTCGAAGGTCGCAATTTCACTAAATTCTAACCCGATATCACTGAATAACATTTTTACTAAGTCCGCAATAGATACAATAACCGGATTTTCGAAATACAAACACAAATCGAACAAATTCTTGAACACAGGATAATTACAACCTCTGTATCTCCCTATGTCAATCCCATAACGCTTGTCACCAAACGTGACAAATCAAAACGCTTTTGCGTTTACAACTATAGAAATAATATCTCCGAACGTAGTTCGAATTAACAATTCCAATAAGTTGGAAGAAAGCAAGCTGCCCCGAAAGGAGCCTCTGACCTAGATAGCCACCCCCCTCCACTTCTGGGATACGATAAAAATATTCCCCTCGTCCATTTGACACCGAACTAACAAACAGCCGACATTTTATTGCCACAGCCCGTCGTCACCCCGTGTTCTCTAATGAACTTACGCCACCTATTAAATCAAATATTAGTGCGTGCCTTTTACTATATATCGTTCTAATCCCTAACCCATTATTCTACTCCGATATCCCGTTTAGCTACTAATAACTTGCTTAACACGTTATTTTACATTTACTAACAAATTGTCCACTAACAGAATAAATGCCGCTTTAGGAAGAATCACGTTTTCACCTAAACGTGGCGCAGGGAACAAAAAATTGACAACATTAGGACTCAGTAAGTTTCACAGTTGGAAACAATGTGATCCACGAGTCGCGTCAAACTAAAACAAATTCGATAAGTTAGATCAACTCATGCCAACAAGACCAAAGATATCGCGATCGAGGACAATTTAAAGCTCTCTCTACCCATCCTAAAAAACAGGAACATACATTTGGCCTACAACTTTCCATTCTTTCACGATATATAATTTCTATGTATAATCTTACTTGCTCTTCTTTCTCGATGAACATTTTTTAAAAATATCCTTTATCTAATCAATATCTAGCTCTTATAAGTTTTTTTTTACGTCAACCAATCAGTTTAGATTATTGTCGTTTTATTTTATTTTTCTTTACCAAAACATTTACTTTTGCTTTATGACTATTCTATAATCAACTTTATATTTTATCTTTCATATCTAATAATCTCAAGTTTATATTTCATGTTTATATCACTAATTTGCATTTGTCATTTTATATTTTCTCTCACTTTATAAATTAGATGTTATTTACATTGTTTCATCTTCCGCTACCATGTCAATGCTATCGAGTATATTACTGCTTATTTTTGTCATTTAATATTTTCACTTTCTATTACCCCTTATATACTGATATAGTGTGTAATCTTTGTATTATGTCATCACTATTTTTACTTTTTTAAAGATTACTTTGCATTTAACTTCGCAATTCTATTTTCGATTTTTCAAATCTTTTAACGCTATATGCAAAGCCTTAATTTCGCAATTTCATATCTCAATGATATATTCTTTCATAATCAAACTAAAAATCATGACCTAAAAACAGGGCAATCTTCAATAACCTTTTAAACAACCACTTTAAAGGTTACTTCTTAATAAATACTAACCCTTTTCCGCAGGAACTTTTAACTTCTTCGCAGGCTAGACTTGACCTACTTTGATTTCGTAATTAACAATATTGACACACCGTCCCCCAGATTTACCTATCCCAACTTCTGGCTTGGATACGTGCAAATTGTATTTTTTCATATATTCCAGGGCACTCTCATGCCACACGCTGGCACATCTTTCTTTTTTTTTATTTTACTCTTTTTCTCGCTAAGCCCCTGACGACTCCAATTAAAACTTTGATTTCTGGTCACTGATCTTCGCCCTCATTTATCCTGCATGCGTACGTCTTAACGACTAATTACTAAAACCCATAACAATCACCCTTATCTTACTTTTCGATTGTGGTACTGTAACTTTATTCGGTCCTTAAATTTACATGTGAAACATGGCCTAGGTTCTCCGCGCCGTGCACATTAAATGGTTTGGGACTTGAGTCAAGGTTACATTGCCTCAACCTAGTAATAACTAACCCCTCAACCCTTTCTAACGCCCATCACGAAGAGATCATGATTTTCCCATCCAATCATTTATATTTTTACCTATCATCATTATAAGTTCTCTATTAATTTTTTTATTCCTATTTTTGTTTTACTTGTATGTTTAATATTAGTTGTTTATGCTTTATTATCTCTTATGGATATACAGAAATTAACCCCATGTTATATACCAACTCATTTCAATTAATTTTTAAAAAATTACTTCCTTAATAACAGTCTTCCTATTCCGCTCTCTTAAATCCCTCCATATGAACCCTCTCACATCCGGGGCCATCTGTGATGATTTAAGACCATGGAAGTGTTGTAAATAGTCTAGATATCTACTACCACATGTTCCACCACGTGACTGTATATAACTTCTTATTTACTGCAAATAGAAAGCCTCAACTAACATCAATCTGTACCGCGTAAGAATCTAATAAAGTATAGCAACTGTACAGATAGAAGGAATGGAGACTAACAGGAGAAAATTAAGGTTAAAACTAATCAGGCTTAGGTGAGAATAGAAGAAGGCCTAGCAAAACCCAGTCCAACTTTTACGAGGTCGTGGCCCTCCTGGATAATAAAACTTCCCCCCTGTTTACGTCAGAAAAGGGCAGCGACCTGTTCGGACCCGCTCAGCTATAAGAAGGAGGTCCCGATCCTCAGTTAGCCAGTCCTTAGTTAGTCGTCGTTCCAGTTCCAGTGCACCGGACGCTCCGATCCAAGGTACGCCCTTTCCTACCAGAATTCTCCTCGTCCCATTCCTTCTTGACGTTCAGACGCTTCTTAGTGGAATCTCTGTTTGCTTATTTCACCTTTGGCCCAGCTGTGTCGCCTTCCACCACGACTGCACGGTAGAGTTGACATCGAGGTTCGTCTAGCATCAGGTAACACTGGTCCCAGAGGTCCCAAGATATCACATATATATATATATTCTGAATATAGAGCAATCCATAATACATTTATATTTTAAAAATGAGGCCTATTTTGGATTTAAATACGATTATTTATTAATCCGATATTTCGATGGATCAATCTTCCATCTTTTACGAGGTGTTTTTGCTGTGAAGCACGCAGCAGGTCGCTTGCCCCAGGTGAGCCACTAGACATCTTCCAAGCTTATTGGGCGATAAACCATCTAATATATACATTCTAAACAGAGTAAATATAATCAAAAGAAAAAAGTGATATATGTAAATAACTATTGAAAATTAAGAGATATCGAATTAATTAAACAAATAAAATATCATAAAAATTGAAATAACTGTGAAATAAATATACGAATAACAGTAATAAACATCCGATTAAAAATGAAATAAAACAACCATGTAAATAGCATAATCATCTAACAGGTTCTAAACTGAGTATATTCATCTGGCAAGTCAATCTTTCTATTGATACTATTTTTATTTTCTAATGAGCTCCAGCTTTCTAAAAATAAACGGCAATGTTTTTCTTTGATGTTTTGATGTATTATAGATGTGTGATCGAAGTCTGGAGTGTGACTATTGTTGAATGCATGATCTACCAGTAGGGATGTCGGGTTATGGTGCTTTAGTGCGGATTTGTGTTGGTTAATTCTTTCAGATAAAGGTTTGCTGGTTTCTCCTATGTATATTGCCTGGCAGGATTTGCATGGTATTTTATAAACCACATTCGCTCTATCTTCTGGCTTGTAGATTTGTTTTGTATCAGGGTGACGGAAGATGCTTCTTAAATTCTGGTTGGGTTGATATCTGGTTGTAATATTGTGTTTTTTTAACAGAGGTGGATGTTTCCATAATTATATATTTTCTAAATAGTCTTAGACCCTTTCTGAAATTCACTTATGAATTAGAAGAAAATGGGTCTCTACCATTTTTGGACTTACAACTGACCAGAAATCAAAATAAAATTGAAACGAAAATTTATCGAAAACCAACACACACAGGAAGTTACCTGAACTTCAATTCTTTTGGTCCTATCTGTCATAAGGTTGCGGTGGTCAAAACACTTTCTAAGAGGTTGACTACACATTTTACGGATAAAACTGATGAAAAAATTGAAAGAGCTAGATTATTTCAAGAACTACAAAGCAATAATTATCCTAAAGAATTCATCAAATAGCAATTATATGCACCAAAAATTCCATCCGCGAACAATATACAGATCTCAACCCTGAACATGTTTTGCTCCCTACCTTACAGCTATGGCTGTGAAAGAATAGCCAGAAGTTTAAAAAAACACAATATTACAACCAGATATCAACCCAACCAGAATTTAAGAAGCATCTTCCGTCACCCTGATACAAAACAAATCTACAAGCCAGAAGATAGAGCGAATGTGGTTTATAAAATACCATGCAAATCCGGCCAGGCAATATACATAGGAGAAACCAGCAAACCTTTATCTGAAAGAATTAACCAACACAAATCCGCACTAAAGCACCATAACCCGACATCCCTACTGGTAGATCATGCATTCAACAAAAGTCACACTCCAGACTTCGATCACACATCTATAATACATCAAAACATCAAAGAAAAACATTGCCGTTTACTTTTAGAAAGCTGGAGCTCATTAGAAAATAAAAATAGTATCAATAGAAAGATTGACTTGCCAGATGAATATACTCAGTTTAGAACCTCTTAGATGATTATGCTATTTACATGGTTATTTTATTTCATTTTTAATCGGATATTTATTACTGTTATTTGTATATTTATTTCACAGTTATTTCAATTTTTATGATATTTTATTTGTTTAATTAATTCGATATCTCTTAATTTTCAATAGTTATTTACATATATCACTTTTTTCTTTTGATTATATTTACTCTGTTTAGAATGTATATATTAGATGGTTTATCGCCCAATAAGCTTGGAAGACGTCTAGTGGCTCACCTGGGGCACGCGACCTGCTGCGTGCTTCACAGCAAAAACACCTCGTAAAAGATGGAAGATTGATCCATCGAAATATCGGATTAATAAATAATCGTATTTAAATCCAAAATAGGCCTCATTTAAAAAAAAAATATATATATATATATATATGTGATATCTTGGGACCTCTGGGACCAGTATACCTGATGCTAGACGAACCTCGATGTCAACTCTACCGTGCAGTCGTGGTGGAAGGCGACACAGCTGGGCCAAAGGTGAAATAAACAAACATAGATTCCACTAAAAAGCGTCTCAACGTCAAGAAGGAATGGGACGAGGAGATTTCTGACAGGAAAGGGTTTACCTCTTTCGGAGCGGCCTGCGCGGACTGGGGCTGAAACAAAGACTGAAGACTGACTAACTGAGGCTTGGGGCCTCCTTTTATAGCTTAGCTGAGTCCGAACAGGTCACTGCCCTTTTCTAACGTAAACAGGGGGGAGTAAGTTACATCATCCAGGAGGGCCACGACCTCGTAAAAATTGGACTGGGCTCGATAGGCCTACTCTCTTATTCTCCTTTAGGCCTGATTAGTTTTAAACTTAATTTTCTCCTGTTATTCTCCATTCCTTCTATCGGTAAAGTTGCAATACTTTATTTGAGTCTTACGCGGTACAGAATGATATTATGTGGTGCTTTCTATTTGCAGTAAATAACAAATTATATACAGTTACGTGGTGGAACATGTGGTAGTAGATATCTGGACTATTTACAACAATTCCATGGCCTTAAATCATGACAGATGGCCCCGGATGTGAGAGGGTTCATATGGAGGGATTTAAGAGAGCGGAATAGAGAAAGACTGTTATTAAGGAAATAATTTTTAAAAATTAATTGAAATGAGTTGGAATATAACATGGGGTTGATTTCTGTATATCCATAAGAGATAATAAAGTATAAACAACTAATACTAATCATACAAGTAAAAATAAAAATAGGAATAAAAGGTTTAATAGAGAACATATAATGATTATAGGTAAAAATATAAATAATTGGATGGGTCAATCATGATCTCTTCGTGATGGGCTTTGAAAAGGTTGAGGGGTTAGTTATGTTCAGGATGAGGCAATGTCACCTTGACTCAAGTCCCAAACCATTTAATGTGCACGGCGCGGAAAACCTAGGCCATGTTTCACATGTAAATTTAAGGACCGAATAAAGTTACAGTACCACAATCGAATAGTAAGATAAGGGTGATTCTTATGGTTTTTATTAATCATTCGTTAAGACGTACGCATGCAGGATAAATGAGGGCGAAGATCAGTGACCAGAAATCAAAGTTTCAATTAGAGTCGTCAGGGGTTCAACGAGAAAAAGAATAAAATAAAAGATGTGCCAGCGTGTGGCATGAGAGTGCCCTGGAATATATTTTAAAAAATACAATTTGCACGTGTCCAAGCCAGAAGTTGGGATAGGTAAATCTGGGGGACGGTGTGTCAATATTGTTAATTACGAAATCAAAGTAGGTCAAGTCTAGCCTGAGAAGGAGTTAAAAGTTCCTGCGGAAAAGGGTTAGTATTTATTAAGAAGTAACCTTTAAAGTGGTTGATTAAGAGGTTATTAAAAATTGCCCTGTTTTTAGATCATGATATTTATTTTGATTATAAAAGAATATATCATTGAGATATGAAATTGCGAAATTAAGGCTTTGCATATAGCGTTAAAGGATTTGAAAAATCGAAAATATAATTGCGAAGTTAAATGTAAAGTAATCTTTTAAATAAAAGTAAAAATAGTGATGACATAATACAAAGTTTAACACACTTTAGCAGTATATAAGGGGTAATAGAAAGTGTAAATATTAAATTAAAAAATATGAGCAATAATATACTCGATAGCATTGAACATGGTAGCGGAAGATGAAACAATGTAAATAACATCGAATTTATAAAGTGAGAGAAAATATATAATGACAAATGCAAATTAGTGATATAAACATGAAACATAAACTTGAGATTATAAGATATGAAAGATTAAATATAAAGTTGATTATAAAATAGTGTCATAGAGCAAAAGTAAAAAACAATTCGGTAAAGAGAAAGAGTAACCAATATAAAATGACAATAGTCTAAACTGAATGGTTGACGTAAAAAAACACTTCTAAAAACTAGATCATGATTATATAAAGGATATTAAAATATAAAATTAAAAATGTTCATCGAGAAAGAAAGTAAGTAAATTTATATAGAAGTGATATATGCGGAAAAGAATTGAAAGTAGTAGGCCAAATATATGTTCCTGTTTTTTTAGGATGGGTGGAGAGAGCTTTAAATTGTCCTCGGTTGCGATATCTTTGGTGTGGATGATACAAGTGGTTCTTATTTATCTCCTTGAATTCGGTTTATGTTTGGCGTGACTCGTGGGTCACAATGTTTCCAACTGTGAAACTTACTGAGTCCTAATCTTGTCATTTTTTTGTTCCTTGCGCCACGTTTAGGTGAAAACGTGATTCTTTCTAAAGCGGCATTTATATTGTGTGTGCAGGAAACACGGCGATCTATTCTAACCGGTCAAGGGTTGTTTTTTTTAACATATGTGTGTGTGTGATTGTTGTAGGTAAAATGTTGTCCTTGGATCTAAGTGTCGATGTTAAGTGGACAAGTTAATTGGCTAAGGGAGAGAGAATCTAGGCCTGGTGACTTGGTTTTGGGTTATTAATTCATTGGGGATCAGTAGGCGGGATTAGGTATTGATTTAAATAGTTATTCTGTTAGTGGACTAATTTGTTAGTAAATGTGAAATAACGTGTTAGGCAAGTTATTTGTAGCTAAACAGGACATCGGCGTAGATTAATTGGTTAGGGATTAGAACGGTATATAGTAAGAAGTACGCACTAATATTTGATTTAATAGATGACGAAAAATTCATTCGAGTGACACTCGGCAGTGGCGACGGGCCATGACAAGAAAATGTCGTCTGTTTGTCTTTCCAGCTCGAGTCAAGCGGAAAAAGGGGGGGGCGGAGATATTTTTATCGTATCCCAGAAGTGGAGGGAGTGGCTATCTGGGTCAGAGGCTCCTTGCGGGGACAGCTTGGTTCCTTCCAATTTATTGGAAGACCTCTGCAGTAAGGTGTAGAAAAGGGGCTGAGCAAGTCGGGGGTATAAGACGGGATTTCTGAGCGTCAAATATCCTGGGACATAAATGGATAAATTCTGCTAAGTGTACATCAGGTGTTATGCGAGGTGTTTGAATTAGTGGCGGGTGCGCGAGGAATAGGATGTTTTCTGTATAGTATTTAAGTTTGTTCACATGAACTGTATCATCTTCTTTATTTAGGGGTCGATTGGGTCTGTCAATTCGGACTACGTTCGGAGATATTATTTCTATAATTGTAAACGGACCTGTGAGGTATGGTGCCAGTTTTCCCGTATCGGGATGTTTATAATTTTTTACGAGGACTAGGTCACCAATCTCGAAATGCGGGGCTTGATGAACTTTATCATATCTTTGTTTGCCCCTTTCATGCTTAAGCTGTGTTCTGCTGAAGGCAAGTTGCCTAGCTTCTGTACGTCGGCGAACGGGTTATAATGTTTTTTTTTTTGTTGTTCTGGTGGGATGCTATTAAACATCAAAAAGATCGGTGGGAAACCTGTGACGGTGTGCGGGGATTGATTATAGATTTGAACAACTTGTTTAATTAATTTGGTCCAGGATATCTTTGAGTTTTCGAGATATATTAACCTTAGCTTTCCAGTAATTATGGCGTTCAATCGTTCTATCAATCCGTTAGCTTGCGGATTGTTACTGTTGGGAAGTAGTGGTTGTATACCGCGAGATAGCAGAAATTTGCGGAATATTTCGGAGGTGAATGCCGGCGCTCTATGTGAAAGTAGGCGTTTTGGAGACCCTTGTTGTAGTACCTTTTTTAGGGTTTGGATGTACGTTATGGTACTGGTAGATTTCGATGGGAATGCCCAAGCGTATCTGGTCAAGGGATCCACTATAACATGGAGATACGTCTTGGAGTGTCCGTATTTCGAAAATCTGGATATTGTATCTATTGATATTAAATCGAATGGTTGTTGTGTTTCGAGGTTGTTGCGGACTTAGTAAAAATGTTATTCAGTGATATCAGATTAGAAGTGAGTGAAAGTGCGACTTTCGACGTGGACACACTTTGAGGTGAGATGTGTCACAGGCGTGAAGGCGTCTTTGGCCTGAAAAGTGAAAGAGTTTTGTGGTGTGTGGCGCTGTGACACGAAGTGAAAAATTGTGAATGAAAAGGTGTAACGTGAAGTTGTTGCTTGGTACAAAATCTAACCTGTTTCACCATGAATAACAAATTTACTAAAGTCATGGGTGCTGGTTGTACGAACATATATCGAGAATTTTTATATTGTTAGTGGATATGGCACGTTTAATGTGAAAATTTTTTTTTTTTGTGTTTATTGGGGCGACGTTATGGTGCTTGTGTGGCTCGAAATTGGATTTGGGTGTTAAGTCGCGCACTAAAAATTGTTGCCAATTGGAAAAAGTGATGTGAGAGGGTGTTGTTTATTCTGTTGAGAGAGATTTGTCGATGATTAAATATGCATGTAAATGGAAGGTACGAGGGAGTGTAGCTATGTTGGAATTTAACGATTGGACTAGTTTTGGAAGGCTGTGACTTAATTTTGCTACTGGTGTGGTAGTTGATGGGATTTTTATTTTCAACTTGTTTTGGGAAGATAGTTGTTTTTCCTAGTTGTGATTTTGAAGATATTGTCTCCTTCCATTTTGAAATTAGAAAATGCGTTTTACCTATGTTGATTTATATTAAAATATCAATATATATTTTTTTAAATCATTGATCATGGTAGCGTGAAAATGATCATTGTAAAAGGGCAATGTCGTGATAGTGACAAGAATTTTAATTGGGGCGTTTATATTGTTCATATTGGGGCGTTTACTTAAAATGGTGAATATGACAATTATTTTTTTAAATGTTTAAATATTTGTTCGATTTGTGTTTGTTTTTCAAGTTGGTCAGTTAGGGCTACTTGATAAAGACGTAAGCAATTACCTTGTCTGTGGTAGTATTTATTTTTACGGGAGGTATTTTAAGCCTAGGGACGTCGTATTTATTGGCGGCGAAAACGGGTGCAAATTGATGCAGCACCTTGCATAAATTATAGGGACTGTGACCTAGGTTACTGGAGTCCAAAGCTATGAAATAAAAGGACATAGGGGCGTTGAAAATGGGATTAGCAACATTACAATGATACCAAGTAAGAGTGTTGGAGTTCACCACGTGTGAGCAACCCGTTCCAGGAGGGGAAGATTTGGTAAATGGGACAGTTGTATTAACCAGTCCTTGGGACACGTGTTGCTTGCACGAGGTGAATTTGTACAATGTAGTTGGTAGGGGTACATTATCTTGATACAGGAGTAGCTGAGGACAATTTATAATTAGTAGAAATCTCTTTATGGAATTAGGGGTAAAATGCCAAAAAGCAAGGGTCTATCTATGATATGGCACTTCAAATTCTGCGTTATATTACCTATTTTCAAGTTTAAAAATGAATAACCCATGGTGAAAACATTGCTAGCTATGGCGTTAATAGTTAGGTGGGTAGATATTCTATTTTGCAAACTGGTTTCTATTATTTTAAAAGTGTTCCGACTAATTATATCGATAGATGCTCCTGTATCAAGTAGTAGAGGTGGGTGTAAATTATTAGACAGTTCAGCTCGAACGAGCAATTGTTCAACGAAAGTTATGTGAGGAGGAACCTACTGTTATGCTGTCTTGTGGGTCGGGACAGGCGTGGTCTAGTGCCGTGGTTGGAGGATCCTTGGGACAGTTAGAGTTCACTGCTTGCGCTGGGCTCGTGGTTTAGAGATGGTCGGGGGAGCAGGTAACATACGCTCGCGTGTTGGTAACTCGGAGGGGTGCTTGCAGGAGGTTTGGTGGCTTTCTCAGTCTTGTAGAGTATTGTAGTTGGGCCCGATCTGATTGGGCGTCGTAGTTGGTGAAGAAGCTCTGCGCCTCGTACGAACCATCGTAGCGCGGTAGCTCCACATCTCGCGATAGTCCGGTCGCCGCGGACAGCTGATGTAGCGTTCTCGCCAAACTCCCCAGGACATCTGATACTGCCGGCGGGGGCGTGGCGCCCTCCTTGTCTGGGGGCGACTTCCTGCGTCCTACCGAGGGTGTTTTCCATCTTTGGAAAAGTGGTGTTTTCGCCACTTTCATAGTCGGGATCGGACTCCATGGGTTCCTTTGAATCCTCCTCTCTTCCCTGTTCCATCTTTCTGTACAGACAGTGGTCTCTTAGCTTACTTGTACCTTGGCGTCCACTATCCTGTCGACTTTTCGGACGGGGGAGTCTGTGATATCTTGGGACCTCTGGGACCAGTGTTACCTGATGCTAGATTAACCTCGATGTCAACTCTACCGTGCAGTTGTGGTGGAAGGCGACACAGCTGGGCCAAAGGTGAAATAAACAAACAGAGATTCCACTAAGAAGCGTCTGAACGTCAAGAAGGAATGGGACGAGATTTCTGGCAGGAAAGGGTTTACCTCTATCGGCGCGACCTGCGCGGACTTGGGCTGAAACAAAGGACTAACTAACTGAGTCTTGGGGCCTTCTTTTTATAGCCTCTCTAGGTCCAAGCAGGTCACTGCCCTTTTCTGACGTATACAGGGGGGGGGGGTAAGTTACATCATCCAGGAGGGACACGACCTCGTAAAATTGAACTGGGCTCGATAGGCCTACTCTCTTATTCTGCTTTAGGCCTGATTAGTTTTAACCTTAATTTTATCCTGTTATTCTTCATTCCTTCTATCTGTACAGTTGTCATACTTTATTAGAGTCTTACGCGGTACAGAATGATATTATGTGATGCTTTCTATTTTTAGTAAATAAGTTATATACAGTTACGTGGTGGAACATGTGGTAGTAGATATCTGGATTATTTACAACAATTCCATGGTCTTAGATCATCACATATATATGTCGTAAACCCGGGTAAGCCAACAAGTGAGTTGTAAGCAGTCGGGGTTGAGTGGCAAGGCGTGCAAAGTGGGAAGTCCGCACGGGACAGTAAGGACAAAGTTTGGGATCAAAAGACGCTCTCCTAGTACGTCTCACGTGGCGCCAGGACCAGGGGAAAGTTGGGGATTAACTGTGGAAAGCTCGGCGTCCAGCCTGAAGCCGCGGAGGCAGAAAGGAGCCAAAACGGCGGCCACGAGGGCCGCCGTGAGACCTAGCACTGAGCGGGCCTCTCCAAAAATATCCACTGTAACCTAACTAACTGTCAACATCCGGACCAACGCCCCTTCTTTGTCCCTCTCTGGATCCCCTGGGTGTCCAGTGGCAAGCTAATGTCACTTTGAGACGACTAGAAAAGACGTAATACTTTATTACTTACATATCACATTGTTTAAATTACGATATATATATATATATATATGTGAAAAAATAGTACAAATGTGATATTAAGTTATATATATATATATATATGGTAATTTAAACCAACAACCCCATATTGTAAAATACTTATAACAAGATTTTCATGTTGTATAATAGAAACATCTATAAATGATTATACGCATGATTGACATGTGTCATTACCTCATCATATGTAATGTACTTTGTACAAACTGAGGATAAATGAATAAAACTCTGTAATAGATTAAGAGTTGAGCTGAAGCAAGAGATAGAAGTCAAAAACGTCTAAAATCGAGATAGATGGAAGTCCCACAATAACACCTAAAGATAGATAGGAAACTGTCAGGGGGGCGCCAGTGTACAATTTCGCCAGTCAATCCACGCTCTCTTTGCATCTGCTGAAATGCAATACTCCTCTCTCGGCAAAGATATAGAATACCTCCGCCCTAGCCAAAAATATAGTCACTTCACCATCAGCGGAAGCCCTCGTCTGTTGGGTCCAAGGTCCACCTCATCGACCATGTAGAACAGTAAGAACTCTTCTATCTCCATCTTTCGCTCCTTTCTCAACTTTTATCTGTTCAGGGAACTTTCCTAGTGCAACTGTGTCTTCGTTTTTGTGTGGACATTCCCAAGCTTTCCACTCTGCCTCGACCACGACTGCTTGTACTCTGTGAGAACTGTTGAAGGACTCCCAAGGTACTGGAAAATTCTCCCCGCCCTAACTGTCCCTCTCGTTTACTACAGGTTTGCCCCTTTCGATTATCATACCACAGCTAGAGACCCTCGGTTACCACATATATGTGGAGAATCTTGCCGATTCTCTATTTGCTCTGTGCTAGTTGTGACAGCGAAGGTGCTGTCAACTGGAAGTTGGGATTGGATTGGTGAATTTTGCAGTCGTGATGGCAGGAGTGAGGACACAGAATAGGTTGGTCAAGAGAACCGATGCTGACAGACAGAGAGCATCGAGGAGAGTGAGCTTACGCCCCGCGATTTACGCTGGATCAGAAGACACGTCTAGTACGGAGGAGACTCGGAGACGCTTCTGAGGCTTTCCCAGTCGGGTGGTGTCACGTGACCTCTATTGAGATTCTGATTGGTCGTTCATTAAATCATAGAAGATGAAGAATCGCCTTGATTGGTCCAAACGACTGGGAAGCCATTTTTGAATGTTATAGCAGAAAATGTGAGGATGGAGCATTGACCTAAATAAAGTTGTTTTCAGCGAATTCAACTCCGGGGTCCTTTGTCTTGGAGTTCTCTGGAATAAAAGTGTCGTTGACCTAGCGCTAATGATGCGAGATAGAAATATTTCCTCTTAACTCTAGGCCTAACTGCAATCGTTTATTAATATCTATAATCGTATTATCTCCTTGTTTCCGTCTGTCTGTCTGACATACAGTCTGTATTTTATTTGGCTCTTAGCAGTACATCATGTCATACAGTAAGTTGGTACAGGGTACAAGGTGGTTGGACATAGGCTGGGACATGATAGAATGACTGGAGTTTTAAATTATCAGATATATATATATATATATATACTATTATTTATTTCACCATTCGATTTTTGTTATTTATTGCTGCCACTCAAATTATCATTGATATTTTCTATATTCATCGGTTCAATTGTTATTTTTCTGCCACACACATGCCTTTTACTTTCTATTATTGTATTCTAACATCCACTTATTCTTTGTTGTTATGTATAGTGTGCCATGCCAACTGACTTTCCATTGCTATATTCTAACTTCTACATTTCAATTTTTGTTATTCATTGCTGCTAGAGGCCAACTGATTTGCCATAGTTTAAATTTAACTTCCCCAATTTGCTGTTATTATGTTTCACCATGCACAAGCCTGACATGTAGTTCAGGACTTTAGACATTCGATTGCAACCTTGATTTCTTCCTTGTCCATCCTTCACGCCTGAATTGTCGTTTCTGTGCGTTCTACAATCAAGTGTTCTAAGTCGAATTACATTTGACTTTTTCCAATGCTTAATTATCTCTCTTCTCTCTATATATATAAAAGTCAGTGTATTTATGTATATATGTAGTATAAAAACACCTCTCCTTTTATATGTAGATTGTATTCTGCCAATAAAGCAACCCAGACAGAGACGGGCGGGTAAAGTCCGGTCACTTGAGATACCAGCGACATTCCAAGGGAAGGCCACTGGGGCCCGTTAGTTAATCGCTCGGGACTTTTAAGACAGTTGGGGATTGTGTGCGACACGAACGGCCCTCCGGCTGTGCCAGTCCCATCTCCCTCTGGTATATAGCCTGCAAGTTTTTATCCATTTGATTTACAATAATTCGAATTTGTTTTATAATTTGCAATGTTATATGATCTGCAATATATTAGTCTTTAAATTTCACATTTTCTTGTGAAGTTTACCGTTTTCAAAGGAAGTCAGATTTAATTACTTGCAAAATATCTCCTTCATTTAATCTCTTTCTAAAACATAATTCTTCATGTGAATTTTGTCTCGATTTAAAATTATACCTACCCTATACAATATGTCTGCTTATTTGCATATATCCAATTTTATTTATATCAAATAGGTATCTAATTTATACTTTCTTTCTTTATACCTTTGTATATACGACCATTTGTCAAATTGTTTATTGTGAAATTTCGATAATTTTTATATTTTAACATTTACCTTATTTTAAGAACTTTTACATTTTACCAGGTTTTATCTTTGCTCATTTTTAGCCAAACACCTTGTTCTTTCTAATTGGGTATAACTTTTTGGATGGTTCTTTCAGAGAGCTGCTGATCCACGCGGGACATTTCCTTCGCTTTGAAGCCATGACTATGTAGACTCATTTATCCTTTGCTCATCCTATCTTACAATGTTTCTCTCAGTTAACTCTTATAATGGTTTATTTTTCCTTCTGACCCTATACATTCTACATTCAACACATGATCTTTAGTGATTATTACTTTTATACTTGCACTAGCCGAATGACCCGGGCAACGCCCGGGTTTTACCCGATTAAATATTTTTATTCAAATACTATTCGTTACAATTATAAATTGGAGCCGTGGATGTCACTCTTGTGAAACGTCCCGCTCCAAACTTTACATGTACATTGGTCAGCTGGTATTACCCCCCATTTTCACCGCTAGAGGCGCGAGCGAAAGAGCAAATTTGCAAATAACACGACGGATATTCGGGACCAGAAATTCTCACTAAGAGTTTTTCCAGATTCTACTTTATATACTGTTAGAATTTCAGTCAGATTAGTTACGTATTGTGGACGTGTATAGTTGACAAACATACATACATACGCTGACTTATATATATATAGGGACAATAATATAAATGAGTTTTAAAAATTGTAAAAAAAAAATGCATCGGCCAGGAATCGAATTCTACCACTGAACCACCGATGCTCATAAGAAATGGCCCTATTTGGGTATTTATTCCATTCACAAAAGCAAACGATGACAGAATTGTTGATGACTCTGATACTTGTATTTATAATTATGTTAGCATAATGAATTAGTCAGTATTCCCATGGTCTCCAGCGAAGAGGTGTGAATTGACTTTTTGAAAATATACATAATTATAAAGATAGAAGCTTCTATAGAAATAACTAAAATAAGTCGAAATAGCTAAGTTGGAAGTGCGTTAGACTCAAGATCTAAAGGTCCCTGGTTCGATCCCGGGTTTCGGCATCTTTTTTTAATTTTTATATTTTTACTTACCGTAACTTGACACATGACTTAACGTGACAGAACTGTGCATGACGCTGTTGGAATAATCAATTTCAACATTTTACTCTTCTTTTATTTTTTTGCCCAATTGACCGCTATATGTATAAATTATTTTCTACCATTGTTGTGGCGGAGTATGTAAAGCAAGCTGCTTTAAGTTTATGTAAAATTTGAGCATAACTTATTAAACTTTCTTTCTTTTAAAAGCCATTTCCCGGCCTTCTCCTTCCTTTTTTTCCAACAGGTTATGGGCCCAGAACTGATTGTCTAAGAAATTAAGAATCAAGAATGTCCAGTCTATATCAAATTGAGAAGTTGAATAAGCAAAACTTTGAGACATGGAGGCTTCAAATGCAAATGATTCTTATTCACTGTGATCTGTGGAATTATGTTAATGAAGCTAATATTAAACCTGAACCCGGTAACCAAGAGTTTACTAATTGGCAAAATAAGGATCAGAAGGCTCTCGCTACAATTGTATTGAGCTTGAATCCATCAGAACTAGTTCATGTTAAGAACTGCAAGACTGCCGAGGAGGCCTGGAAAAAGATAGAAGAAGTTTATCGACCAAAAGGACCTGCTACGAGAGTTTCCCTGACCAAAAGGCTAATACAGATGAAAATGAGGCCTAATGATGATTTGAAAGATTACCTGAGTAAATTTACTTCATTGGTAGACAATCTAGGTGAAATTGGGGCTCAAGTACCCGAAGACCTTTTAGTTATACTCTTGTTGTGTAGTCTTCCAGAATCGTATGAAGGATTCAGAACTGCAATAGAAACCAGAGATGAGCTCCCAAAACTTGAAACTTTAAAGGTGAAGATTATAGAAGAAGATCAAAGACAACGTGAAATGGAGGGAACTTCGTCTGGAGAACAGAATGCCTTTTTTGGAAATCCAGAAAGAAAAACTACTAATTCTACTAAACCATCAAATCGGAAGGATTTCAAATTTAACTGCTATTACTGTGGCAAGAAAGGCCACAAAGCGGCTGACTGCTGGTCAAAAAGGAACTCTAAAAGGAACAATACTCGAATGGCTGCTTCTCTGGGAATTAGAGATGAAAATATTCTTGATGTTGACGAGTGGTGCCTGGATAGCGGCGCAACTGCACACATGTGCTGCTTAAGAAAAGCATTTTCAAATTTAAGAGAAACAGAGCCAATAGCCGTTAAATTAGCGAACGACCAAAGCATAGAAGCTTTAGGTACAGGAACGGTAGAATTGGAAGTTTTCGAACATGGTGAACCATTTTTATTAAAATTAGAAAATGTGTTGTTTGTCCCAGGACTGAAGGGAAATTTGTTTTCAGTCAGCACCTGTACAGAAAAATCATTCTTTGTAAAATTTATGAGAGGAAAAGCGGAAATTGTGAATCCATTGAGAAAAATTTGCATAGAAGCTTACAAAAGAAACGGACTTTATATATTGCGTCAAACTAAATATGCAAAAACACAATTTACCAGAATGTGTATAGACAGAAATAGCAGTGAAATTTGGCATAGTAGGTTTGGTCATCTTAATTTTGATGACCTTAAGAAATTGCAGAGAGAAAATTTAGTCAATGGATTGATTACCCAAGGGTGAATTTAAAAGTATAACAAGTTGTGAGATTTGTATTAGGGGTAAACAGACTCGATTGCCATTCTCAGAAGTCTCTCTGACAAAGTCAACAGAGCCACTACAACTTATTCATTCTGACATATGTGGACCGATGAGAACAAGGTCATATGGCGGTGCATTGTACTTCGCAACTTTTATTGACGATTTCTCACGAATGATATTCACTTTTGTTATGAAACGAAAAAGTGAAGTTTTTCAATGGATTTAAAGTCTTTAAAATATTTGCTGAGAAACAAACTGGCAAGAAAATTAAAGCAATCAGAAGTGACAATGCAGCAGAGTATTTGAGTACAGATTTTAAAGAATATTTATTGGAGGAAGGAATTAGACATCAGCTCTCAGTTGAATATTCTCCGCAACAAAATGGAGTTGCTGAAAGAGCGAACAGAACTCTGGTAGAAATGACTAGATGTTTCATAATTCAAGCGAACCTCCCAGATCCACTTTGGGCTGAACTTGTGCATACATCTACATACATCAGAAACAGATGCCCAAGAACAAATGAAAGTCGAACTCCGCATGAAATATTTACAGGAAGAAAACCAACCGTTTCTCATTTAAGAATGATTGGATGTAAATGTTTCGCTGTTGACAACCGTCCGAGAAGAGGAAAATTCGCTCCTCGCAGTGAAGAATACCGACTGGTTGGCTATTCTCCCGAATCAAAGGCGTACAGATTATGGAAGCCTGGAACAAACATGATGATAAAAAGTCGAGATGTACGTTTCCTTGAATCTGAAAACTCTACCTTAAGGAATGACGTGGTGCAAATTGAAGTTATACCACAGAAAAAGGAAGATATATCATTGGAGGAGGAAAGTCTTCAGGATGATGAAAAAACTTTGCCCGGAACTGATTCGGAGTTTTTAAGCGAACCATCAGAAACAACGGAAGTCATCTCGCAGAGAGGAAGACCGAGAATTTTACGTACTAGAAAACCGGAAAGACCACGAAAGGAATGCGTTGAAGCTAATTTGTCTAAGGATTTTAGACAGAACACCAGTTTGCCAGATCCAAAGGATTTAGATCAAGCCTTGTCTGGTGAAGATTCGCATCTATGGAAAGGGGCAATGAAGGAAGAGTACAGTTCCCTTTTGAAGAATGGAACTTGGGAACTTGTCGATCCTCCTAAAAACAAAAACATAATAGGAAATAAATGGGTCTTCCGAAAGAAATTTAGTGCCGACGGCTCTATTGAACGGTATAGGGCTCGACTTGTAGCAAAAGGTTATTCCCAAAAATACGGTATTGATTATGAGGAAACCTTTGCACCAGTTGTACGCCACAGTACGATCAGAACAGTTTTAGCCTTGGCCGTTGAATATGATTTACTAGTCCATCAAATGGATGTTCAGTCTGCCTTCTTGAATGGTGATGTCAAAGAAGAAATTTACATGACACAACCAAAAAATTTCGAGTCAAAGAAATATCCAAGAAGGGTATGTAAACTAAAGAAGGCTATATATGGTCTGAAACAGGCTGGAATGACTTGGCATGCAAAGCTCGATTCAGTATTAAAAGAAATGGGCCTAAAACAGATGAGAACTGATAACTGTGTCTACATTAAAAGAGAAGAAGGAGTTCTTCTAGTTGCAATATATGTTGATGATATGATTGTTGCTGCAGAAGAAGAGAACACGCTGATTTGCTTCAAAGAAAGTATGAAGAAGTTGTTTAAGATAAATGATCTTGGAGCATTGAATTATTGTCTTGGGATACGGGTACAGAGAGGAGTGGATGGATCTATATCTCTCGATCAGGAAAGATACATTGAAGAACTTCTAGAGAAATATGAGATGAAAGAATCAAAACCGATCTCTACGCCCATGGACCCTAATTACAAAGTGACAAAAATATCACCTATAGATGGTGAAAATGAGCCAGTAGATAAGGTAGAGTATCAATCTTTGATAGGATCACTGATATTGCCTATACGATCAGTACTTTAGGACAATTTAGCAACGATCCTAGAAGACAACATTGGAATATTGCAAAGCGTGTTCTCCGCTACTTGAGAAAAACATCAGACCTAAAGATTACTTTCGAAAAATCGATGAAGGAACTTTATGGTTATGTAGACGCGGATTGGGGCGGAAACCTCATGGACAGAAAGTCTCGTTCAGGATTTGTGTTTTACTTGGCGGGCGGTCCAATAGCGTGGGAATCCAAAAAACAACAAACTGTTTCCCTTTCAAGCACTGAATCTGAGTACATCGCACTTTGTGAAGCTGGTAAGGAGGCTGTTCACATAAGGATGCTTTTAGATGAATTGGGATTTGGTGAAATATTGGAAGGACCTACAGTTTTGAGGACAGACAATCAGGGAGCTCAGCAATTGACAAGGAATCCTGTGTACCATGCGCGAACAAAGCACATTGACATCAAATGGCATTACATCAGAGATATTTATAATGAAGGTCTTGTCGAGGTCGTCCATACACCAACCCAGGAGAATGTTGCGGATATCTTCACCAAGAGTCTGACAAAGGTCTCTCATGGGAGATGTATTCGTGAATTGGGAATGTAGAAATTGTGGGAGGGTGTTGGAATAATCAATTTCAACATTTTACTCTTCTTTTATTTTTTTGACCAATTGACCGCTATATATATAAATTATTTTCTACCATTGTTGTGGTGGAGTATGTAAAGCAAGCTGCTTTAAGTTTATGTAAAATTTGAGCATAACTAATTAAACTTTCTTTCTTTTAAAAGCCATTTCCCGGCCTTCTCCTTCCTTTTTTTTTTTCAACAGACGCTGATAACTGTATAAATTAATATCTTATTATAATTATTATTTAAAATATTTTTCATTGTTTACATATTACTTATTTTATGAAAATTTTCCATATTGCCTCCATGTCAGCCATATGTAAATATTTTTCAAACAGGGGGATGCTGTAGTATAAAAACCTCCCCTTTTAAATGTAAATTGTATTCTACCAATAAAGCCAACCTACAGGCAACCCAGACAGAGATGGGCGGATAAAGTCAGGTCATTTGAGATACCAGCGACATTTCAAGGGGCGACCATTGGGGCCCGTTAGTTAACACTTCGGGACTATTAAGACAGTTGGGGATTGTGTGCGACACGAATGGCTGTCCGGCTGTGCCAGTCCCATCTGGTTGCTTAGGTTCCTCTTCCAACTTGTGGTGTTCTTATTTGTCTCCCCACCATCTATGATGATTTAAGACCATGGAATTGTTGTAAATAATCCAGATATCTACCACCACATGTTTCACCACGTAACTGTATATAACTTTTTATTTACTGCAAATAGAAAGCCTCAAGTAACATCAATCTGTACCGCGTAAGAATCTAATAAAGTATAGCAACTGTACAGATAGAAGGAATGGAGAATAACAGGAGAAAATTAAGGTTAAAACTAATCAGGCCTAAGTGAGAATAAGAAAGAAGGCCTATCGAGCCCAGTCCAATTTTTACGAGGTCGTGGCCCTCCTGTATGATGTAACTTCTCCCCCTGTTTACGTCAGAAAAGGGCAGTGACCTGCTTGAACCTAGAGAGGCTATAAAAAGGAGGCCCCAAGACTCAGTTAGTTAGTCCTTTGTTTCAGCCCAAGTCCGCGCAGGCCGCGCCGATAGAGGTAAACCCTTTCCTGCCAGAAATCTCCTCGTCCCATTCCTTTTTGACGTTCAGACGCCTCTTAGTGGAATCTGTTTGTTTATTTCACCTTTGGCCCAGCTGTGTCGCCTTCCACCACGACTGCACGGTAGAGTTGACATCGAGGTTCATCTGCATCAGGTAACACTGGTCCCAGAGGTCCCAAGATATCACATATATATATATGTTAGAACTCATGACATATTGTATGTATATATGTAAATATTACAACTATTTTCATATTTTTGTTTTTTTGTGTGTGGGACCCCTCAGCAAAGGGGAATCTATTTTTGCTGTTTCTTCTCTCTTTTTCACACACCGGCCCCCCACCCCCTGTCGAGAGAATGTAATCATCCGCCGGCCGGATGGACAGTCCAAGTACCCACCGACCAATCGGAGGGGCAGAGGGTTCAAAAGGTCCTGGCGCGGGGGCAGAGTTGGTGACACAGCTGTGCCAAGTAGACAAGAAAATAGCCTCGCGGGGCCTTGCCCAAGATGAGCTCCGGGAACTTCGTCCATCTTCCATAAATGACCATATAAGCGGTCTGAGAAGGGACTGGGTGGGTGACATCTCAAAGAAAGGTGAAGCCGAGACGAATCTTTGAGAGATTCGCATAGTGGTTGGAGTATGTCGAGGGCGACGAATTGTGCTTCATCTGAAGATACCAGGAAGTTCGTCGAGGACGACGAATTGTGCTTCCAAGGCTGGTGTTTTTC
The DNA here is from genome assembly GCA_030710605.1 of Cordylochernes scorpioides. Classification (NCBI taxonomy): domain Eukaryota; kingdom Metazoa; phylum Arthropoda; class Arachnida; order Pseudoscorpiones; family Chernetidae; genus Cordylochernes; species Cordylochernes scorpioides. The sequence goes on from CP092864.1 coordinate 97,428,020, forward strand.
TGCAGGGGGGCTCGGGCAAGCCGACCTAACAACTGAGAGGAACTGTTTTTGGTGGGCACTCTCTCACACGCTTCCCTTTTAATTCCTAAATTAATATATTTTTTATGTTATTCTAGCATATATATATTTTTTAATTTTTTTTCTTTCTTATTTTTACTAAGATTTCTATTTCGTCAATATCATCATTTTATATATTTTCTTTTGTTAAAAAACATTTAAGTTGCATGCAAATTTTGATATGCACAAAAATAATAAGTTTTTCATATATTTTTTATCCTTCATATTTTAGCTATAAAAAATTAAACAAAAGCTTTATATGTGTAGCCTTTTGTTGTCTTCCTTTTTTTCTTGCTTGAACACCCAAAGCAGCCCAAAACAATATCAAACTTTAGGTTAAAGTTTTTATTTGTGAAAAAGGGGGTTTTGTGGAGCGTTCCGAAATTTTATTTTCCTCCTCGAGTTTTTTTTAATTCCCCATTTCTTAACATTTTATTTTTGGCGTCCCCGGGTGGGCTGCATTGGCTGGTCAAATCGAGAAAAGGAAAAAAAGGCTTCTAGGAATATTATACAGTAGATAATGCAGAGTATTGATACATTAAAAAGGGCTAGAGCCTTCAAAAGAACTATTTTTACTCGGCTGTCCACCGAGTTTTGGACTGAAATAGAAACGCCAGATTTCGATGCAGAAAAATATAGAGCTAAATATAACCGAATTTGTGCTCTCTCTAAGGAAATAAGTGAAATTGATCCAAGGTATCATGGGCTCCTTCTGGAGGATGAAACCATAACGGAGGTCAAAATCGAAGAAGAATTCGAGGGTTGTGAAAACTATATTCAAGGGATGTTTGACATAGAAAATAAATATATGTCTCGGAGTGAAACCGCGAGGGTTAGGGTCGACGGCTCATTGGTGGAGTACGCTGCGAATTCCGTTGTAAATACCGAATCTAAAAGAACTATTAGGTTGCCAAAAGTAGAGTTACCAAAATTTAAGGGCAACCTAGAGGATTGGCTCTCATGGTGAGGGCAATTTAGCAAAATTAATGACGATTAAACTCTTGGGGATGTAGATAAATTTCACTATCTGCTACAAGCGGTAGTCGAGGGATCCAGAGCTCAACGTCTTGTGTGCAGTTACCCTATCACTGAAGATAATTATCCCAAGGTAATACAAGCATTAAAAGATAGATTCGGAGATAAGAACCTTCTCATAGAACACTATATAAGGAGACTATTGAAACTGGTTGTTTCTAATACAGGGAAAGAAATCATTCCTCTTGACGAGATCTATGATGATCTAACGGCTCACTTAAAGAACCTAGAATCACTGGGTGTAAACACAGAGAGGGCAGGCGTGTTTCTCTACCCATTGGTTGAGTCGAGTCTGTCATTGGACATTATTCAGGTGTGGCAGAGGAATCCTGCTGTGGGCTATGGGATAAAAGAAGGAGCGGAGAATGGAGATAAGAGCGATGCCGGCGGTATACTACAGGCTCTGATGGACTTCCTTCGGGATGAAGTGAAGGGTGCTGAGCGAATGGCATTTGCTAAGGAGAATTTTGAAAGTAATAGCTCAATGAGGGCCACAGGTTCTCAGTTAAAGACTCCTCGGAAGACACCGCCTACTGTCTCCAATTTATTCGGCAGCGCATTTAAGAGAAAATGCATATTCTGCCAGAGAGATATTCACCTGAGTAGTGAATGTTTTGTTGCTTCGCGTCTTACACCTAGCGAGAGGGATCAAAAGATAAAGGAGGCTAGAGTCTGCTTTAAATGTCTAAAAGGTAATCATCTGAAAAAGGAATGCCGAGCAGACATAAAATTTAGAAATTGCGGAAAAGATCATCTGGATATATTTGCAATAAAATTACCTTGAGGCAAGGAGGAAACAATAGTTTCAAAGGTGAAAAATCTAAGGTTGTTAATGAGGGAAATGCAACATGCACGGGTGTTAATATGTCTGCGCGAACATGCGCCAATGACATCTTACTGATGACTTCCGTCGCGAAATTGAAAGGGGCTAATAAAGAGACTAAATAAGTCAACGTGTTATTTGATACCGGAAGTCACTACTCCTATATAAAGAGATCTATTGTCGAAAAATTGGGTTTTAACAAAATAGGAGAGATAAGTTTGGAAAAATCTCTTTTCGGGGGAAGAAATATGAAGGAGGCGTTGCACGTAAAATATGTTTTGAAACTGGGAAGTCTAACCAATAAAATTGATGTAGACATAGTCGCCCTCGATCAACCAGAAATTTGTGCAAGGATACCGCCGATTCCAAGAGGACGTTTGTTATACAAACTAAAACGGAAAAAGATCTATATTCACCCGTCAAATTTTAGAAATGAGGAAATAGATATTCTAATAGGTAGTGACTACTTTGGACAATTACTGACCGGGAAGGTCGTCCATCTAGGAGAGGACCTAACTGCCGTAGAGACCAAATTAGGATGGACGCTTATGGGGTAATCTCCGGTGGCGTGTAAGGAGGATAAGGTCCAAATTGCATTGAATATGTTGGTTGCAAGAAACAACTTGAAGGATCTTTGGGAGCTGGATGTCTTGGGAATCCAAGATCCCATCGAGGTTGTCTCAAAAAAGAAAAGGGAAACTGAACTAAGGGAACATTTTATAAAAAATATAAAGAGGGATGAAGATCAACGATATTCAGTCGCGCTACCATGGAAATGCGAAAGAAATAATTTACCCTCGAATTTAGAAATAGCGCATAGGAGATTGGAAGCGTGCACTAGTAAGTTAAGGAAGGAGAAGAGGGTTAAGGATTATTCTGCTTTTCTTCAAGAATGAGAGAGAGAGGGCCTAATTGAGAGGATAGAGGAGAATAGGCCTCAAAAGAAGGGCCATTATTTACTGCATAGGCCGGTGTTTAGGCTGAAAGTAGGACGACCCCTCTTCGTCCTGTTTTCGATGCCTCCTGCAGGTCGTATAATGGTCTTTCTCTGAATGACTATCTAGAAAAAGGACCTAACCTTTTGGAAAAAATACCTGAAATATTAATTAGGTTTAGAGAAAAGGGGGTATTGGTGTTCTAGCCGATATTCGAAAGGCATTTCTGATGATTACAGTGCAGCTTCAAGACCAGTAGTTTCTTCGCTTCCTTTGGTGGATCAAACTGATCCTATGAAGTTAACCGTTTTTAGACATAAACGTGTGGTATTTGGGCTTAACTGTAGTCCATTCATCTTGGGTGCAGTTATTGATCATCATCTGAATTCTGTACAAGGTCCGGCAGCTGAAATCGCAAAGACTATGGCGAGATCCTTTTATATGGATAATTTGGTAACCTCCCTCTCCTCTCAGGAGGAGGTCCAACAATTTCAGAATACGGCTGTCAATAACATGGAAATGGCAAAAAATGGACTTGCGTGAGTGGGAATTTAATTTACCAGTGAGTAATTCAAAGGAGGAAAAAGGAACTACTACCAAGGTGTTGGGACTTGTGTGGAACAAAGTAGTAGATGTACTTAATTGTGATGTTTCTATTGAAAAGAATCTCCCCCGAAGACTAACCAAGAGGATTGTCCTCTCTAAAATTCAGCAAGTTTTTGATCCTTTGGGAGTTTATAGTCCTATATTTTTGCCTCCTAAACTATTATTACAGAGGTCCTGGGAGTTGAAAATTGGATGGGATTCTAAATTACCCGAAGATATAGATCGGGAGTTTAGAACATGGTACTCACAAATTGGGCTATTAAGTGAAATCAAAATTCCCAGGCATATTTGGTTTGATCAAACTAATAAGAATGAAATACACGTCTTCTGCGATGCCAGTAAATCAGCTTATGCAGCAGTGGCATATATGAGAAGTGAAGTGCAGGCGGGAGTACATTTGTCTCTGCTTTGGAGCAAATCTAGGCTTGCGCCAACCAAGAGGGTAACCATTCCTCGGTTAGAACTTTTGGCCTGCGTTTTAAGAGCTAGACTTGTTAAATCTATTTCGACTGCCTTAACAAATAGTTGCCCTGTTACTTTATGGACCGATTCCTCAACCGTTATGGCTTGGCTAAAGAGAAAAGATGAGTGGAATGGTTTGTAAGAAACCGAGTACAAGAAATACGAGACACTGTCAATAATGAAAACTGGAAGTTTGTTTACGGAAAATTAAATCCAGCGGATTTGCCTTCTCGAGGGTGCTCTATCGTACAATTTGTCTCGACAAACTGGTGGGAGGGTCCTGAAAGCTCAAAGGGGAAAAGGAGAGTTGGCCTAGTTTTGAACCGACTATTGATGAGGAAGAGATCATCAAAGAAAAAAGAAAAACTTTACAGGCCTACACCACTCTCATTATCGAAACAAATCGTTGGCTCCTAGATATAAGATCTAAGTATAGCCTAAACATTAGGATTATGGCTTGGGTTTTAAGATTCTTGGGTAATGCGAGAAGAATACCCACTGAAAGGGGAAATTTGAAAGTAATAGAGTTAGAAAGGGCCGAAAGGAAGCTGTTGAAATTGGTTCAACAAGAGACTTTCCCAGCAAAACAGGCTCCGAAAAATGGATTAAAGACTATTAAATCCGTCGAAGGTTTGTGGTGCGTTGAGACGAAACTGCTACATGGACAAGATCCAGAAGCGTTTAAACGACCTATTTTACTACCTCGTAATCATCCTCTGGTGGAACAGATGGTTCGTGAAATACACCAACAAAATGGGCATGGAGGGGCCCAATTCATTCTTTCACAATTGAGAGAGAAATTCTGGATCATTGGTTGTCGCAGATTGATTAAACAAATAATTGGAAAATGTGTGATGTGTAGGAGGCATAATCAGAAACCTATTCAGACTCCTGGCGCGGCTTTGCCGACTAATATAATTGGGTTAGGCAAACCCTTCGAGGTGACAGGTGTGGATCTGTTGGGACCGCTACATCTTAAAGGTGGCAGCAAGGTTTGGGTGGCTTTGTTTACTTGCACTGTTCACAGAGCTGTCCACCTAGAGATTGTGAGAACATTAGAGGCAAACACTTTTTGTTAGCTCTAAAAAGATTCATTTGTCGGCGTGGACGTCCCGGAAAAATATATAGTGATAATGGGACACATTTCTCAAAAACAAACGAATTACTTAAACGCTTGGATTGGGGGAGATTGAAAGGGAATCGAGTGTAAAAAGAATCCAATGGATTTTTATCCCTCCCTCAGAGCCTTGATGGGGAGGTTTTTGGGAGAGATTGGTAAGGATTGTTAAGAGTTTATTGGTTCGTATGCTCGGATTTTATAAATTGAATTATGTACAACTTGAAACTGCTTTATGTGAGGTAGAGAGTATTATCAACAATAGAGCTCTTTCATATATATCGGAAGATGACCAAGACCTCATTCCCTTGACCCCTCAAATGTTTCTGCAGACTAACGCACACAATGTATTTCCGGAGCTAGAAAAAATAAGAGTGAATTCTTTCACCAGAAAATACAAGATCTTGAGTAAACTAAATGAGGAACTTAAACAGCGATTCCGCAAGGAATATTTGGGGGTACTGATGCAACGGGCCGAAAATAATAGGGAGCGGTGCCTAAAAGTAGGGGATTTAGTCCTTATATGCCAGGACAACACTAAAAGAATTCTCTGGCCTGTTGGAAAAATAATAAAACTTTACTTGGAAAAAGATGGGGTGAACAGGGTTGCCAGAGTCAAGACATCAACAGGCGAATGGCTACGCCCTGTGCAGAGACTGTTTCCCCTTGAGATTTCCTCTGAGGAAACTCCTGAAAAGGCCTCTGGGGATAAAAAAAACTAACGATCAAAACAAGATCCGGACGAGAAGTCCGCAAACCAATAAGGTTTGCTCCTGATGTTTTGAATCAGTGACAAAAGAAAAAAGAAAGCACATTTCCTTGTTTGTTTGTTTTTTCGTGTGTTTTCACACAAAGAAAAGGTGGGGGTATGTTAGAACTCATGGCATATTGTATGTATATATGTAAATATTACAACTATTTTCATATTTTTGGTTTTTTGTGTGTGGGACCCCTCAGCGAAGGGGAATCTATTTTTTTGCTGTTTCTTTTCTCTTTTTCACACACCGGCCCCCCCCACCCCCTGTCGAGAGAATGTAATCGTCCGCCGGCCGGATGGACAGTCCAAGTACCCACCGACCAATCGGAGGGGCAGAGGGTTCAAAAGGTCCTGGCGCGGGGTCAGAGTTGGTGACACAGCTGTGCCAAGTAGACAAGAAAATAGCCTCGCGGGGGCTTGCCCAAGATGAGCTCCGGGAACTTCGCCCATCTTCCATAAATGACCATATAAGCGGTCTGAGAAGGGACTGGGTGGCTGACATCTCAAAGAAAGGTGAAGCCGAGACGAATCTTTGAGAGATTCGCATAGTGGTTGGAATACTTCGAGGGCGACGAATTGTGCTTCATCTGAAGATACCAGGAAGTTCGTCGAGGACGACGAATTGTGCTTCCAAGGCTGGTGTTTTTCTGCAGGGGGGCTCGGGCAAGCCGACCTAACAACTGAGAGGAACTGTTTTTGGTCAGCACTCTCTCACACGCTTTCCTTTTATTTCCTGAATTGATATATTTTTTATGTTATTCTAGCATATATATATATTTTTTTTTTTTGAATTTTTTTCTTTCTTATTTTTACTAAGATTTTTATTTCGTCAATATCATTATTTTATATATATCTACTTATATAATTGCCTTATTCTGTCTGGGTGAAGTTCACTGTGTGAAGTTCACGGATAGATTTTGGTCAGAATGGATAAAATAAAAAAAGTGTCAAGGGATGGGAATCGAACCCACGACCTTCCGCTTACCGGGCAGATGCCATGACCACTAGGCTACCCTGGACATATTTTTCCGTTCATAAAGTTAATATATGATGCCAATATATATAATAATTGTATAAACGAATCCAAGACAAAATCACCGCGAATGTTTCTTTTTTTTTAGGCAATTTCTCTTTAAGGCAATTATCGTTTTGCACAATTACTTAATCTTTTAAAATAAATAACAATACTTAAATGAAAATATGTTTCTTTAAATAAAATAAAATAAACTTTTAAATCGGTAACCTTTTGTGAGAACCTTTAAATATATATAAGTTCCTTATAATTGTAACGAATAGTATTTTAATTAAAACATTTTAAAAACACAGAGTTTGGAACGGGACGTTTCACAAGAGTAACATCCATGGCGCCAATTTATAATTGTAACGAATAGTATTTGAATTAAAACGTTTTTAAAATATATACGCACTCGGGTAAAACCCGGGCGTTGCCCGGGTCATTCGTCTAGTTTTATATATTTTCTTTTGTTAAAAAACATTTAAGTTGCATGCAAATTTTGGAATGCACAAAAATAATAAGTTTTTCATATATTTTTTATCCTTCATTTTTTAGCTATCAAAAAAATTAAACAAAAGTTTTATATGTGTAGCCTTTTGTTGTCTTCCTTTTTTCCTTGCTTGAACACCCAAGGCAGCCCAAAACAATATCAAACTTTAGGTTAAAGTTTTTATTTGTTAAAAAGGGGGTTTTGTGGAGCGTTCCGAATTTTTCTTTTCCTCCACGAGTTTTTTTAATTACCCCTTTCTTAACCATATATACATATATATATATTGAAAATAAAGAAGGCATATCCTGACCAAAAGTACATGTGATTTTTACATGGAAGAGCGTCATGTGCTTTTGGTCAGGATATGCCTTCTTTATTTTTAATATCAACACCTGACCTTTTTATTTTATATTTTTATTTTGTTTTTTTCATATATATATATATATATATATTTGTCGGCCATACACGTCCTCAATAAATACCTAATCTGGCTGAAATTTTACATAACAGGACATAAAGAAAAATTTGGAAGAGTTTATTGTCGAATTTTTAGCCAAGAAATATTAAAAAGGACCAAGTACTGGAAGAAATGATTATTTTTTAGTCAGAAAATGATTATGACAATATTTCTGTATCATGTTTGATTGTCAGAAACAAAATTCTTTCGGGGAAAATTCCGTAAAGCAAACCACGGGCGAAGCCAGATCATCATTTTTAGTAGGCAGGAACAAAATTCTAACAGAAAAACATTAACTCGATCTAAAGATACACAAAGCCAGGTCACCTCTATATATAAAATATCGCTTCTCAGCCTTTTGGCTGAGAACATATATAGTATATCTCTCGCTAAATATAAATGTCTCATTTATTTTTTTATTTATTTCAATTTAAGGCATTTCCTCCTAGGGACACTTGCGCTGCCATACATGTATTCCGTTACATTTGTCTATACATATATATTTACAATAATTTTAGACCGTAAAGAGAACAGTCATATGATATTAAAAAGGAGAAAGGGAGAAAAATGTGAGCAGAGATCTGTGTCCAAAAGAAAGAATGTCTGGCAATATTTACAATCAACATAATATAAATTAACACAAAGCAATAACGCGCCATCTATACATATAAAATGAAAGGATTTAAAAGCACAAATGTTTCTTTTATACATAATACAAACTTCTACTGCCCTCTCTGCGATATATGCGAATATATTTTTTTCATCGCAGTGAGGGCAGTAGAAGTTTGTACAAGGGGGGATCAATAAATAAGGTGAATTATCTTATTTCTTAAAAATTAAAAAAGCAAAAATAATTCAAACCACAGAATATTAAAATATAACATCGAGAGACTATTTAAGGTGTTCTGTTCTTTTTTCCCACGCGCGGCGCGAGACTTATAAATAAACTAAAATGGAAGCTCCCTTGAAGGATTGCACCATGCTTGAACGACGTGCAGTTATTCGTTTCTTGAATGCAGAAGGCATTCAAACATCTCAACATATTGAGCGACCTGGACGACCAAGTGTTACAGCGACGCCAAGCACGATAAATGCGGTTGAAAACTTAATTTTGGAGGATAGAAAAATATCCATTTTTACCATAGCCGACAATTTGAATATAAGCTATGGAACTGTGCACACCATTATTAAAGAACAATTGCAATTTAGAAAAATATGCTGCAGATGGATTCCACATTTCCTTAATTTGGACCAAAAAATTGACCGTATTCGGGTTTCAAAGGCTTTGTTAAAGCGGTATGAAGAGGAAGGTGATCATTTCCTTGACCAAATTGTAACTGGAGATGAGAGTTGGTGTTATCATTATGATCCTTCGACAAAACGTGCATCTATGGAATGGAAACGAGGCGACTCTCCAAGATAAAAAAATCAGGTCTCAACGTTCGGCCGGTAAAGTTTTGTTAACAATTTTTTGGGATGTTGATGGACCAATTTGTCTTGATTTTTTATCCTCAAGGCAACGTATGAACAGCGACCTTTATTGTGACATTCTTGTAAATACGCTAAAGCCCGGTATAAGAAACAAAATAAGAGGGAAGTTTAGTAAAGGTGTTCTCTTCCTTCATGATAATGCAAGGCCGCATACATCATGTAAAACTGTATCTACAATCATTAAATTAGGTTTTGTAGTTTTGGAACATCCTGCATATAGTCCAGACCTAGCCCCCTCTAACTATTTCCTTTTTGGACTACTAAAGAAGGAGTTAAAGGGAAAGCGATTTGACTCGAATGAAGATGTCCAGAAAGTGGTGCAAGATTTTTTTCACACGCTTCCTAAGAGTGCCTATAAAGAGGGTATTTACAAGTTGCCAGAACGATGGAGACGATGTATAAAAAACCAAGGTGATTAATTTGAATAAATCAAGTCCTAATTTTCAATATCGTTCTTATTTTTTTTAAATAAATTATAATTCACCTTATTTATTGATCCCACCTTGTATTATGTATAAAAGAAACATTCGTGCTTTTAAATCCTTTCATTTTTTATATAATATAAATTGTCGGTTTCTTAAAAAATATTTGTTGCTATATAATTCAAAATATATCTACAAAAGGTATTCAATTTTATATACATTTCTTTACAACAACAACAAAGCCTTTATTTAGGGCCTCTCGCCCTATACAGGATTCGCCAGTTCACAAGGGATGGGGAGAACACTGTGTGGCCTTTTTCCGGGATATAGTCTTGTGGAATCCAAATATCGCCATCGCTATATACCTATTCTTTGATATTTAATTAATTAGTGCCGGAAATGAAGGACAAAGTTGCCCCGTTTTATCATTTAGTTTTCGTCTTTCCTCAGACAGAGCAGCACAGTCAAATAAGTAGTGCAACATCTCCGTTGTTATTCCTGATCCACAGAAAGTGCATTTCAGGTCTTCACGCCTCAATAAAATCAGATGATGTTCTCTGAAAAAAAATTGAAAGGGTTCTAAATTGTGCGATTAATCTGATGACAGGAAAAGGGAGTTCACTTAAGAAATATTCTTCGGTGGTAAACGTTGTATATATATCTCTATAGTGGGAATATAACTTTGATTGGGTTATTCTTGTTAAGTCGTTTTGTATTGTTTGCTCTATCGCAGTTCTTAATATTCCTGGGATAGCATTCCTTAGTGAATCAGGATCATTACAATAAGTAAGCCACGAGGATCCGTTATTATTGAGTAAATTGCTTAATTGTTTTATAAACCCGATGGGCGCATCTGTAGCACAGGATAATTGCCTCATTCTATTTAAACATATTCGAGGCAATCTATTTGTATCCATACTCAGCACCCTCAGCCAATATTTCAAGGTCAATTTCAGAGCTGTTATTATTAATGAGACGCGGCCTGTTTCTGGTCTTATTATGTATCCTGGTGTATATCTAGGCAAATTCAAGAACCTACGAATAAATGTATTATACATTTCTTTAATAGAAATAAAATTACTTTGATCTGTTACTATTAATTTATTATCGATTCTATAGTCTTGAAAAAAAAGGACAGTCCAGTATGTCAATATGTATTTCTATATATCTTCATATTATGATGCACTAGCGCGCCATCTGTTATGAAAATTCGCGTCTAAAATAGTTTCGAATATATCTTCATAAAAATAAAAAATATCGATTCAGTAGAGAGTCAATGTTTGCTCAAAAAATAATGTTTATCAAATATTCGTTAGGCAAACTTTCATTCGAGTAAAACCCTAGCGAAGCCGGGTGCATACACTAGTTTAATATAAACTTGCATTTTGAACAATATTCACTTTATACATATAATATTCATTCATTTTATATCGCAATTAAATTTTTCACTTGTTGAGCGTTTCACCTTCCTTGTATAACCATCCACCGATTAGCAATTCATCCTACCTATTGAACCTTCTGTATGTCAAAAAATATATATATGGTAATTTAAACCAACAACCCCATATTGTATATAACTTATAACAAGATTTTAATGTTGTATAATAGAAACACATCTGTAAATGATTATACGCATTATTGACATGTGTCATTACATCATCATATGTAATGTACTTTGTACAAACTGAGGATAAATAAATAAAACTCTGTAATAGATTAAGAGTTGAGCTGAAGCAAGAGATAGAAGTCAGAAACGTCTAAAATCGAGATACGAGTGGAAGTCACAAAACAACATCTAAAGATAGATTGGAAACTGTCAGGACGGAGCCAGTTTAGAATTTCACCAGACGATCCACACTCTTCGCATCTGTTGAAATGCAATACTCCCTTTCTCGGGAAAGATATATATAAGGCCCCTGTCTTAACCTATAAATACAGTCACTTTACAGTCACTTGACAGATACTTCACCATCTGCGTGAGCCCTCGTCGGTTGTACCCCAGGTCTTGACAAATCAAGAAATTGGGTTGGCCAAATATCAGGGAACAGGCTAAATCAATGTTTAGTTGATTTCTGTTCCACCAGGTGTCGCTCTGCCTTTTGTAAAGCACATGTGCTCCTGGTCAGAATATGCCATTTTTAATATTGATTTCAAAACCTGATCTTTTTATCTTTTATTTTTTCTTTCGTTTTTTCATGTGCTAAGCGTATTCAGCAAGTTTGGCCTTAAATACTCATTTCTTGGTTTTTCAAGAAGCCACTGGGACCAAAAAATATTTTTTGGTCGCAGTGGTACAGCCTACTCCACGCTGACGAGCGCCAAAAGAGCAAAACGCGTTCGTGGATGGCTTTTCTTGATTTTTCAAGAAATTGGGTTGGCCAAATATCAGGGAACAGGCTAAATCAATGTTTAGTTGATTTCTGTTCCACCAAGTGGCGCTCTGCCTTCTGTAAAGCACATGTGCTCCTGGTCAGGTAATGCCATTATTAATATTGATTTCAACACCTGATCTTTTTATCTTTTTTTTTCTTTCGTTTTTTTTTCATATATATGACATAATAAAATATTATTTTTATTATTCATTAATATAATTAAAATTTTATAATCATAACCATAATATTTATTGAAATTGTTTTCATAATATAACTAGAATTATAATTTAAATAATCAAAGTAAAAATAAAAAATAAACACAGAGTTAATTTTTAAAAATGTAAAGGAATCCTAAACAAAAGGAATATAACCTAATTTGCTTTTTTAAAATAATAATAACCAGACCTTCCCTTAAATTTTTTTCCATTGCAGTAAGGACAGTAGAAATTGTTTTATTTAAAAAGAATATTACGCCTCTAAAATAGTTTTGTAATTTGATAACAGATGGCGCGCTATTGCATGTAATATAAAACGTAGTTAGTTGCCTATTTATGCAAAAAAAAAACTGGTTGCTTTTGAAATATAATCAAACAAATATATAGTTTTAGGACAAAATTTTATTCCCTTTTATCGCACAAAAGTTATTATTAATTTTTTACCATCCACGACTGCATGAATTGGTAACGTAAATAAAATATACGGTTTTTTTTTTATGACAACTAAATTTTTTAAGTCGACAGGATGTATTTTCACCCTGTACGAGAAATATTCCAGTAGATTTCAATTTCGTATATAAAAAAGAGAAAGCTTATTTGAAAATTGAAATAGAAATATATAATTGATGATTATTTAAAGACGTCTTACGTTAAGACGAAAATAGAATTGCTTTAAAGATGTAAAATTTTAACTATAAAATTCAAAATTACAACTTGAAAATTTAAAAATTTCTTTATATATTAAATATAAATTGTTACGCAAACTTTGACTTTAATCATCATCGATGCTACGTCACGATTATGACGTAACTTTCAACTCCTACCTTCAAAATTTGTTATGTTTACCGCTAGCTTGTTTTAACAATATATGTAATGGAACAAGTCGTTCCTTAAATAAATATATATTTGTTTATATCTAAAGGGATGTCCTCGTAACTACAACATAAGTGAGTACAAAAACAACTAGAAATCCTAACAAAGGAACATCGTATTTTGCTAAGCCTATATCATAAATGCCAAAGTTAAAAGACAGGGGTAGAAGTAACATATCACAAATACAAAGAAATATGTCAGATAACACTAAACTAAACGTATGTAAATTTAACCCTAACAGAATTCTAGGCCTAAAATCGTGGCCCAAATATTTCAATCAGAAGACTTTCTTAGAAGAATTAAATGATACCTGGAAATTGAAAAATGTTGGAGATTTTTTTGTAGAAGAGGCTTTTGATTTTTATGTGGAGACTTGCTTGGATATTACAAATTGGCCTGAACTAGAAAATAAATTATTGTCTCATTTCTATAAACAAGAAGTTAATCCATTCACAGCTTTTATAGAATTGAAATATGATCCAGAAAAGGGGATTGAAAATTATTTTAAGGAAAAAACGTCCCTAGCTTCTAAAGCAAAGATTACAAAAGAAAATTTAATAGAAGGCCTGACAAATGGGTTAACAACTGATTTTAGAAAACTGGTTATTACATCTAAAGTGGACACTCCAGAAGAATAGATCTCGTTAGTATCTAAATTAGAAATGATTGATCGACATAAGGAAATGGAGGAGTCATCTTTTAAAAAGGAAACAGCCCCAATAATGGAAGTACAACAAAAGCAATGGAAACATCCAGGTAGAAGCCCTATGGACTATGGTTCTAAAAGACGTCCCTGTCAAATCTGCCTGAACCGGGGACATGCCGGAAGCTTCCATCCTGAGAATAGGTGCTGGTTTCGGGAGAAGGCCGTACAAACCTCCCCAGCTGCAAGCTTCATGTCCGTGCCGTCTCGATCCATGGATACCTTGACGCAGACAGCAGCCCCTTCGAGCGAATGCCGACCAGCTCCGCCTCAACACTCCTGACGCCAAGGTCTGTATATAAATCTAAATATGAATAATATCGGTATTATAGTTCTCATAGATACTGGCTGTACATTCTCTATAATTCCTCAACACATGTTAGATAAGATTCAACCAAACTATGTTGCTTTTAATAATTTAGCTCTTATTAATCAGACATCCGGTATACTAAATATAAATTCAAAAATTAATATGGATACAACTATAGGATATATTACTAGAGATATTGATTTTTATTCCTCTGATATTGATTTACAATATGTATTGCTTTTTTTACACCATATAAGTTTATTTAAATTAGACATTGATTTTCAAAATTTTACAATTACTCAATTTGGTAGAATTCTTAATGTTAATTACCATAACCCTAATAATAATAATTATAAACATCATAATGTAATTCCTTTATTTCCATCTATTATTCCTCCTAATGAAAATGATTTTAGAAATTTTAATTGTGTAGAATTATATGAAAAACTTTCACCATATGAAAAATCTGATTTAATAAAATTAATTGAGGAAAATAAGGAAGCTTTTGCTGCCCATAAAATGGATATAGGACATATTAAAGCAGATCCAATTAGAATTAAACTTACTTCACAGACACCTATTTCATTAAAGCCTTTCAGACCTTCCTTCTCGGACAACATTGAAATTAAAAGGCAGATTGAAGAACTTTTAAAATATAATGTCATTAGACCATCTTATTCCTCCTATGCATCCCCTGCTATGTTGGTAAATAAGCGAAATGAAGGTAAAATTCGACTAGTAATAGACTACAGAAAATTAAATGATATAATAAAAAGATATTCTGAGCCCATACCAAGAATAGATTTTATATTAGATAAGCTTTCAGAGCTAATATCTTCATACACTAGATCTTTTATCAGGTTTTCACCATTTAGATATACACCCAGATGATAAAGAATACACAGCTTTTACTACCACTCACGGACTTTACGAATTTAATAAATTATCTTTTAGATTAAAAAATTCTCCAAGTCAATTCCAAAGAGTTTTAAGGCAAATTTTAAATAAATATGATGTTGATTTTTGCATGAATTAATTCGATGACTTCATTATATTTTCAAATAATTTTCAGGAACATTTGACCCTTTTAAAAGTTATTTTAGATATTTGTATCAAGGAAAATATTAAGCTAAAACTAAGTAAATGTAAATTCGCTACTTATCAGATTTCTTTTCTAGGATATGAAATATCAAACCATCAATTTTCACCCAGCACTAATAATATAGAAATGATTCGAAAATTGAATTCCCCAAGGAATAAAAAGGATTTACAACGAGTTTTAGGATCTATTAGCATTTACTCGAAATTATTCCCTAATTATGCTAAACTCAGACTCCCTTTGAATAATTTGTTGAAAAAAGATGTAAAATGGAATTGGGACGAAGAATGCGAAACCGCATTTTCTAAATTAAAAAATATAATAACCTCAAAACCTATATTGGCTATCTATAATCCTAACTATCCTATACATATTTACACGGATGCTAGCCAAGAACAGATCGGATCTATCCTAAAACAAGAACAACCCGATAGGCTTTCAAAGCCAATAGCGTATAGAAGCCGTAGAATGACATCTTATGAATCGAACTATTGTGTAACTGAGCAAGAATACCTTGCTATTATTGATGCTGTGGATTTCTTTTTACCCTACTTAGATGGCGTGCATTTCACCATTCATACAGACCATGCTTGTCTTAAGTACTTGAAGAACATAAAGAACCCAAAAGAACGATTATTTAGATGGAGCTTAAAGCTCTCAATGTTTGATTTTGAGATAAAACACATAAGAGGAACTGAAAATAAAGAAGCTGATTTTCTCAGCAGATACCCCATAGCTCATTTTGTTTCTGACCCAGACCTAAAACAAGCTCAATTTGATGATAACATTAATGATAGGAAATATACTAAATTTAATGGACTTTTAACAATAAGGAAAAAAGGATTAATCAAAAGTGTTGTTCCACCATCATTGAGAGAAAAAGTATTAATAAGAGCTCATCAAGATTACGACCATATAGGAGTATTACATTACTTTATTTTTCATTTAACATTTTTGTAAACAAAAAAGGTGATGATGATAAATTCAATGAATATTTACACAATCATAGAAAAATTATATTAAACCTTTATATAAACATAAATATTCTAACTAAATTAAACAGGCCCTACCTAATTCAAGATATTTCTAATTATGTAAAACACTGTGAGCTGTGTCAACTCAATAAGCCATCTCACCAGAAGAAATTTGGTCTGTTGGAAAGTCTCCCCCCAGCTAAGGATCCTTTTGATTTCGTGTCTATAGACACAGTAGGTGGACTAAATTACTATAATTCTACAAAGAAATTCCTTCACATCATCGTAGATCATGCTACTAGATACATTTGGGCTTTCCCCTCAAAAAGTCAAACTACTGACTCATATATAAATTGCCTAAACAAAATTTTTCAAATACAAAACCCAAAGCAATTTTTAAGTGACAAGGCACCATCATTTACTTCACCAAGATTTAGAAAATATTTGATTAACAATAACATTGAACAATTATTGACTTCATCATCAAGACCTCAGTGTAATGGGTTAAATGAACGACTTAACCAAACCATAATAATCAGGTTAAGATGTAAATTCAATAACTTGAAAGGAAATTCTATACCATGGACGAAATTGTTAGATTCAGTACTAAATGAATATAATATTGTCCCCATTCCATAACAGGCTATACTCCTACTTACCGTTTGTATGGTATCCCTTATGATCCCCCTTAAAATAATCAGAATTTTACCCACCTATAGAAACTGCTAGAACAAATGCCTATAATAATACATTATAATTCCATCAGATAAATAAAATTAGATATGATCAACATTATCAACCTTCCACTTTTAAAGTAGGCGATAAAGTTTGGTTGCAAACCTTTTACCATCCAGATAACCGAAAATCAATGCCTCCAATGTCTGGGCCATTTACAATCTTAAAACAGATATCCCCAGTCAATTATGAAATTGATAAACCCTAATCTAATTTAGGAAAAACTACCATGGTAATTCATTCATCCAAATTGAGGCCATACTACCCAAAAGAAGGATTTGAATTAAAACTGATAAAAAGTAAAATACCCACTTTAGAGAAAAAAAAACCAAACCAACAAGTGGCACCTAAGGTAGTGAAAAGTAGAATCCCTCTTCTTACTAAATAACGGCAGTAAATCTTAACATAAATAAGACAATACCAAAAATAACTACGCCTAAAAATTAAACCTTGAGAATATAATTTTTATGCACAAATAAGGTATACTATTTCAATATAAAACTGAGCTTTTAAAAACACTACTATAGAAGACTATATTAGATATAACTTGACACTTTCTTTTCAATTGTTGTAAATATTTTACATTTTGATTTTATTTGTTGAGAAATTCACTCATCTGATTCTATATATTTTTCCCTCACAAATTTTATATGGAACATTTCATATTCGAACATTCTTTTTTTATATAAATAATAAAACTTCATATGTAAATAATTTTTTATTATATGGAAGTTAATAACCTATTATTTTATGTTTTTATTTTGATCAAATCAAATAAATGTGAAACAAGATGTTGGGTACCAATTTGTGATTATGATAAATAAATTTATGATTTTAAAAAATATATTTTTTTTGGCATGTGGCAAAATACTTTTTGAATCTTGAGAGCCCTGAGAAGGCCTACTCAATTCATGAGGTAAATCCCCTTATGAATTATAGGAAGGAGACACCTTCAAATAAGATTGGATAATTTTCAGCTACTGTCAAAAACAAAGGTACAAATAAGAATATGTAGAAGGAATAAAGAGCATCATTGATATAATTTCAGTTGGTATCCTCCATCTTAATTGATAAACTATGTTAATAATAATAACACATTTTTTTTTTTACTTTGAAAATTACTCCCTAATTTTTATCCTTGGAGGGAAGAAATGACATAATAAAAATGATTTTTATTGTTCATTAATATAATTAAAATTTTATAATCATAACCATAATATTTATTAAAATTGTTTCATAATATTACTAAAATTATAATTTAAATAATCAAAGTAAAAATAAGAAATCAACACAGAGTTAATTTTTAAAAATGTGAAGGAATCCTAAACAAAAGGAATATAACCTAATTTCCTTTTTTAAATAATAATAACGTAGTTGTCTATGTATGCAAAAAAACTGTTTGCTTTTGAAATATAATAAAAAAATAAATATAGTTTTAGGAAAAGTTATTATTCATTTTTTACCATCCACGACTGCATGAATTGGTAACGTAAATAGAATATACGTTTTTTTTATGACAACTGATATTTTAAAGTCGACAGGATGGAAGCGTCCGGCATGTCCCCGGCTCAGGCAGATTCGGCAGGGACGTCTTTTAGAATCATAGTCCATAGGGCTTCTACCTGGATGTTTCCATTGCTTTTGTTGTACTTCCATTATTGGGGCTGTTTCCTTTTTAAAAGATGACTCCTCCATTTCCTTATGTCGATCAATCATTTCTAATTTAGATACTAACGCGATCTATTCTTCTGGAGTGTCCACTTTAGATGTAATAACCAGTTTTCTAAAATCAGTTGTTAACCCATTTGTCAGGCCTTCTATTAAATTTTCTTTTGTAATCTTTGCTTTAGAAGCTAGGGACGTTTTTTCCTTAAAATAATTTTCAATCCCCTTTTCTGGATCATATTTCAATTCTATGAAAGCTGTGAATGGATTAACTTCTTGTTATAGAAATGAGACAATAATTTATTTTCTAGTTCAGGCCAATTTGTAATATCCAAGCAAGTCTCCACATAAAAAATCAAAAGCCTCTTCTACAAAAAAATCTCCAGCATTTTTCAATTTCCAGGTATCATTTAATTCTTCTAAGAAAGTATTCTGATCGAAATATTTGAGCCACGATTTTAGGCCTAGAATTCCGTTAGGGTCAAATTTACATACGTTTAGTTTGTGTTATATGACATATTTCTTTCTTGACATAATAAAAATATGAATTTTATTATTCACTAGACGAATGACCCGGGCAACGCCCGGGTTTACCCGATTAAATGTTTTATTCAAACACTATTCGTTACAATTATAAATTGGCGCCGTGGATGTCACTCTTGTGAAACGTCCCGCTCCAAACTTTACAGTCAGGTTAGTTACGATATAAATCTTCAAATCGAGCGAGCGTCTATAAATATTTCGATTTAGATCAAGTATTCTAATTATTAAGCGAACTATTATTAATGAAATTTTGAGAAGATTTCGATTTTAAACGTATTTATAACCTTGATAGAGGGCGCTGTTCGTGAGCTAAGTAGAATAATTTGAATATATAGTTTCAATATTTAATTTATATATAATTTAAAATAGCCTATCGTTTTCCTCGTATTTTTTTACCTATGTATGGAAATTTTAGTTTGAATTAGTGAACTACTGCGAATTTGTATACCGGACATACAAACCAACAAACAAACAAACAAACATACAAACATTCATTTATATATATATAGAAGATATATATAGAAGATATAATATAAATGAGTTTTAAAAATTGTTAAAAAAAATGCATCGGCCGGGAATCGAACCCGGGCCGCCCGCGTGGCAGGCGAGCATTCTACCACTGAGCCACCGATGCGTATACAAAATGGCCATATTTGGGTATTCATTCCATTCCGGATTACTCCGCGTAAAAAAAAAGTTCTTCAAATGAAAAAAAGAAATAGCCAAAAATACTAAGCAAATTGTATCCAAAAATTTTCCTCAGGTTTATAAAAAGTGACATGCAAAATTTGGTACCAATTGGTTCAGTAGGTTTTGAGTTTATCGCGAAACAGACAGACAGACAGAAATTGACTTTTATATATATAGAGATTAGTGTTTAGGTATTTGATTTAATTCATATAGTTGATATAATCTTAATATATATATAAAAATGAATGTTTGTATGTTTGTTGGTTTGTATGTCCGGTATACAAATTCGCAGTAGTTCACTAATTCAAACCAAAATTTCCATACATAGGTAAAAAAATACGGGGAAGACGATAGGCTATTTTAAAAAATATATAAATCAATTATTAAAACTATATATTATTAGTCAGAAAATGATAATGACGATATTGCTGTATCATGTAAGATTATCAGATACAAAATTATATCGGGAAAAATATTCCAAAAAGCAGAGACCACGGGTGAAACCAGCTCATTATTTTGTACGCCGGAACAAAATTCTAACAGAAAAACATTCATTCGAGCAGAAAACAAAAGCCAGATCATCTTTCTATAAAAATATCGCTTCTCAGACACAAAGTTTGGAGCGGGACGTTTCACAAGAGTGACATCCACGCCGCCAATTTATAATTGTAACGAATAGTATTTAAATAAAAACATTTAATCGGGTAAAACCCGGGCGTTGCCCGGGTCATTCGGCTAGTAGTATATATTTATATTATATTTTTTATAAATTAGTTTTGAAATTGTAAAAAAAATGCATCGGCCGGGAATCGAACCCGGGCCGCCCGCGTGGCAGGCGAGCATTCTACCACTAAGCCACCGATGCTTTAAAAAAATGGCCATATTTAGGTATTCATTCCATTCCGGATTAGTCCGCGTAAAAAAATAGTTCTTCAAATTAAAAAAAGAAATAGCCAAAAATAATAAGCAAAATGAAGCCAAAAATTTTCCTCGGGTTTATAAAAAGCGACATGCAAAATTTGGAACCAATTGGTTCAGTAGTTTTTGAGTTTATCGCGAAACAGACAGACAGACAGGAATTGACTTTTATATATATTAATACAAAGCAATAACGCGCCATCTATACATATAAAATAAAAGGATTTAAAGCGCGAATGTTTCTTTTATACATAATACGAACTTCTACTGTCCTTACTGCGATGAGAAAATATATTGGGAGGGCTTGGCTCATCAGTGGTGAACCCTCCCAGCGGTTTCGCCAATTTAATCCACCATTTCATTAAATTGGCGAAACCGCTGGGAGGGTTCACCACTGATGAGCCAAGCCCTCCCAATATATTTTCTCATCGCAGTAAGGACAGTAGAAGTTCGTATTATGTATAAAAGAAACATTCGCGCTTTAAATCCTTTTATTTTATATATATAGAGATTAATATAATTAAAATTTTATAATCATAACCATAATATTTATTGAAATTGTTTTCATAATATAACTAAAATTATAATTTAAATTATCAAAGTAAAAATAAGAAATAAACACAGAGTTAATTTTAAAAAATGTAAAAGAATCCTAAACAAAAGGAATATAACCTAATTTGCTTTTTTTAAATAATAATAACGTAGTTAGTTGTCTAAGTATGCAAAAAAACTGTTTGCTTTTGAAATATAATCAAAAAATAAATATAGTTTTAGGAATATTGCAAATATAACATGATTTTTTACGCCTCAGAACACCCTCTACTTCTCTAGTTTTCCATCGTTTCACCAATTCACCCGCACATTTAACACAAAACTTGACATTGCTGCGTACAAAAATCGCCATGCAAAACAAATTCCATTACTTTGGTATCTCACCCCATGCTGAGGTTTTGTTAAACGCTTCTAGAGAATTAATTAATAAAAACTAATGTTATTAGATACCAAAAACGAACAACTACATGCAAAAAGAGCTACTACAGCGTGTATAGCTAGTCATAGACAAATAATTTTTAAAGAGTAATAATAATTTAAATCGAAGTTTATTCTTTAACACCTCACACACATTGAACATAAAATTTGCCATTTTTGATCAGTAAATTAACCTGAGTATAACATATTGTTTTATCATCTCATTCCTCACACCGTTAAAAAATTGCAAACTTACCTTACATCTCACCCATTGAATCTAACTCCCGTTGTTGTAATGCAGCCCATCGTCCAGTGTACGGCCGTGGTGCTCTATATGCCCTGGATTGGTATCATTGACCCTCAGACATCCAGGTGTGACAATTTCGATTGACACGCCCCATGTAGGGGAAAATAAATTTTGATCTGGGTGCCTTTGGTTATCTCTGCTTTTAAATCAAAAAATAATACATTTTACTAATTTGTTAAGTGCTAGGTCTCGTTGGATACCACGAAATACTGTACTGTTGAGGGGCATAGCCCGAAACCATGGTATTACACATAGGTTATTGGTCTTTGCCTGAATTTATATGAAGCTGATGTTGTGGCTCATTCTTTATCACCACCGCTACGTTCTCTACTGGGGTATGGAGCAAAATACATTGTTTTAATGTATTTGAAAGGGAGAGGTGGCTCTTTTGGTACATATATCCGTCTTTATATGATCACAATTAATTAATTAAAATATTTTTCCAAACTTTCAATAAAATGCATTGAAAGGAGAAAATTAAAATTTAAACTTCCGCCATTGAACAATTAAAGTAATCTAAATGAAAGCGATGACGGAGGAGCATCATATATTGAGGGAAGAGATAAAATATTTATTGGTCTGGAAGTATATAAAAATAGATTACAAAATTTGTAAAATAAAAATAATAATAAAATTAGTCCATTCTCGACAACCCAGAAGTCTTCAATTTGTAGACTAGCGTATAAAATGTATATCCTTCCTTATATCTATAAAAATGAAATCCAAAATCGATGTTTGTTATCGCGTTGCGCAAAATATACAGAATCAATCATTATGAAATTTCGCATGTAGGTAGCTAACGATTTCGTTTAACATATAGGCTATTCAAAAAACTAAAAAGTTAATGTGCTTTTTTTTTAATGTAAAACAAAAAGCGTTAGTTCCAGCCTTTTACCGCTTAGCGCAGCACTGGTCGCGATGATAAATGAATTTGATGGTTAATAATTTTACACGTAGTTCTTTTACACGATGAATGTTAGTTTGTTTATACGATGGACGTTTTTAAAAAGGTAAGATTATCCAATCGCCTTTAAACTTCAAGAATTTATTTACTATACTACTGGGAAGGTTTCTGGTTCGAATTTTATTTTAAATAAATATTCTTTGCAATTTTATTTGCAAATTTTCTACTTTCACTCGCAAGCAGCGCCTCTCGCGGCGTCTGGCGAAATTACATTTATAAATTGTAAAAATTCTAAAATGTCTTCCAAGTATAATAAATTCAATATTTAATTGGAGGATTTAGTAATACACCTATCCCCCGATTTACACGGTACTTGTTTTACACGTTTTCGCTTTTACACGGTTTTCCAAATAAGTTTTTTTGTTGTTGTTTTTATCGCGGGAAAAAAATGCTGGAAATTTTGGAGGGAAATGATGGCAATTTACCAAATAGGTTTAATTAAAATTAAAAAATTAAAACATTTTAATTTGAATAAAAATTATAATATAAAATATATTTTAAAAAATAAAAGTTTTTAATCTTCCCTCCAAAATTTCTCGTATTTTTCCCTCTGAATTTTACTTTAATCACAGCCGAATTAACATAAATTTAAAAAAAATTATAGGCTTGAAATGAAGAAAGAAGTTAAAAGAAAAGTTTTTTCTTTAGAAATTAAAATCGAAATTTTGGATCGCTTACTAAAGGGAGAAAGAGTAGTAGATGTTGCAAAATCATATAGCATGAACGAAATTACAATAAGAACTATTAGAACAAATGAAAACACAATTAGAAAGAGTGTTGCAGCTGGCAATACAACGAGTATGGGCACAACATCATACACCAGAAATATCGCAATGGAAAAAATAAAGCAAGCGTTAATGCTTTGGATAGAAGATCAAACACAAAAAAGAGTACCCATTGATACGGGCGCTATAACAAATAAAGCATTACGAATTCACGAAAAAATTGTAGAGCAATTGCCATCTTCTTCTTCAACTGAAAAGAAGCCAAATATTTTGGCAAGTCATGGCTGGTTTGAAAGATTTAAAATAAGACATTCTTTACACAGCTTAAAATTAAATGATGAACTGGCTTCTGGCGACGTAGATGCAGCCCAAGAATATCCAGCAAATTTTGCAGAAATTATTAACGACAATTCATACACCCCTGATCAGGTTTTCAATGCTGATGAGTCAGGGTTATTCTGGAAAAAATTCCTGAAAGGACTTATATCTCAAAATTCTATAAATCGGCTAGTGGTCATAAAAAGCAGCAAAAGATCGCATAACAATTCTTTTCTGTAGCAATGTTTCAGGAGATTATACACTGGTCCGCAAAATTAAAGGAACAACATATTTTTTTCATTTATCTAAAATTTTATTGAACATTTATCAATGAAATTTTATACACAAATTTATTATTCCATTATTGATTAGAATACCCGAAATCAAAGAATTCTAACACGTGTTTTATGCAAATTAGCCGGTCAAGCAATGATCTTCTTGCAGTCAGTGTATAAATAGCTTGGAAATTGTTGTTAATATGGGCTGTGATCGCCTTTAACTGATAGACAGGCTCTACATCGGCTACCCATACTAAGAATTAGGGAGTTTATAAGGTCCTGTGGAATCAACGCCCACTCTTTTTTTAAAGTGTGTTTCTAGCTCATGAGTGTTTCTAGGAGGGGGTTGGAGGGATGAGATCCGTCGTCCTAGATTGTTCTATACATGCTCAATGGGACTTAGGTCTAGAGATCGAGCTGGCCAATTCATCCGAGCAATTGCGTGGTTTTGGAAAAAAGTGTCGACCAAATCAGCCCTATGTGGACGGGCATTATCATCCATTAGAAGAAGGTTTTCTCCCATTTCAACTTATACAATGGGCAGAAGGCTTCACATGAAGGGCCTCTATGCTCGACGAACCATAATTTGTGTGCCGTTGACACCACCTCAAAAGAGAGCAAGGGAACTTTGGCGCAGACAACATGTCGCTTGGAATCCAGATGAATGGAGCCATGTTATGTTCACTGATGAGTCCAGATTCTCTCTAAATAGCTATTATTGTCGTGTCTTTGTCTGGAGAGAGGTAGGAACCAGAAATAATCCCCGAAATATGGTTGAAAGGGATCCCTACAGAAGCCAATGTTTTATGGTCTGGGCTGGAATCTTCTTGGGCGGTCACACAGCACTCCACATTTTTCGACAAGGAACCCTGACTGGATAGAGGTATCGGGACGAGATCTTGGCAGCATATGTGATGCCTCAATCATTATAAATGGTAGAAAACCTTCTTATAATGGATGATAATGCCCGTCCACATAGGGTTGGTGTGGTCGACACTTTTCTCCAAAACCATGCAATTGTTCGGATGAATTGGCCAGCTCGATCCCCAGACCTAAATCCCATTGAGCATGTATGGGACAACCTAGGACGGCGGATCTCATTCCTTCAACCCCCTCCTAGAAACAATCATGAGCTATAAACAGCCTTAACACAAGAGTGGGCGTTGATTCCACAGGAGCTGATAAACTCCCTAATTCTTAGTATGGGTCACCGATGTAGAGCTTGTCTATCAGTTAAAGGCGATCACACCCCATATTAACAACAATATCCAAGCTATTTATGCACTGACTGCAAGAAGATCATTGCTTGACCGGCTAATTTGCATAAAATACGTATTAGAATTCTTTGATTTCAGGTATTGTAATCAATATTGGAATGATAAATTTGTGTATAAAATTTCATTGTTAAATGTTCAATAAAATTTGAGATAAATGAAAAAATATGTTGTTCCTTTAATTTTGCGGACCAGTGTATAATGAAACCATTAGTGATTAACAAATCAAAAATGCCTCGTGCCTTTAAAGGAGTAAACATCAATAATCTTCCCGTTTATTGGAGGCCTAATAAGAAAGCGTGGGTTATTGCTGCAATGTTTACTGAATGGTTTCATGAATGTTTTATCCCAGATGCAAAAAATATTTAAGTTCAAAGGGATTGCCTTTTAAAGTGCTTTTGTTAATTGACAATGCGCCGGGTCACCCACAAGATCTAGAATATGAGAACGTTAAAGTAAATTTTTACCAAAAAATACAACTTTATTATTACAACCATTGGACCAAGGCATAATTTATACTTTTGAAGCTTTGTACATAAAACGAGCCTTTACATATATTTTGGAACAAATGGAGAACAATGAATCTTTAACAGTTATTAGTGCTTGGAAAAATTGTACAATGTTAGACTATGTGAAGCATATCGCCTTATCTTACACTGCGATTAAGCAAACATCGCTCAATAATTGTTGGAAAAAATTGTGGCCAAATGTAGTCCGAAATGAACATTCCATTTCAACGTTAAATGAATATTCGCAGATAGTACAGATGGCGCATTCATTGGGTGGAGAAGGTTTTGATGATTTTACTGATGGTGATATCGCAGAGTTAATGGCTGATAAAGAACTAAGTGAGGATGATTTAGTTAACTTAGTTTGCGAAAGTGAGTCTGACAAATCTGATGAAGAAGAATTAGTACCAGTAACATTCACTGCTGAAGTCATCCGCGAAGGACTCGCATTGGGAAGAAAGCTGGGTAATCATTTTATGCAAAATGACACAAACGTTGAAAGGGCTTTACGATTCCAACGTGACATAAATCGCTGCTTGGCTCAATATGAAGAAGTTTACAAAGATCTTACAAAAAATTCGAAGCAATTGTTAATAACCGATTTTATTACCATCTCTCATAATGTAAATATTTCTGCTTCAAACATCGAATCGGCACAAATAACTTCGAGTGATGAAAGT